>CAUYQU010081828.1:0-11885 GCA_963574635.1 Cheracebus regulus
TTCCCGTGACTTTGAGGACACAATGTAGAAGACTACCTCTATCCACATCTACTGTAAACTCTTCCCTGCAGCAGAGCCAGCGCCACTGCCATGTTGTCCATCTGTTGACTGAGTTTTACTATTACCTTACACAGTGACTACAGGGTTATGACCTGACAAAAAGAGGGGAAAGAGGAAAATATCAACAGATTTTTAGAGAAAGCACAAAAGCAAGAATTTTTAATTGGGTAACTTTCTAAGTCTTGTGTTAAGATCACCAGCTTCAATCAAATGAGAAACATGCTCATATAGGTGACTGACAGAGTTTTAAGATTATAACATGGCTGGGCATGGTGACTTATGCCTATAATCCCAGTGCTTTGGAGGCCAAAATGAGAGGATTGCTTGAGGCCAGAAGTTCCAGACTAGCCTGAGCAACACAGTAAGATCCTATCTCTACAAAAAAAATTAAAACATGAACCAAATGAAAGATTTTCTTTTGCTACTGAGGAAGCAAGACATATTCAAGTTGTTCCACTATAATTGAATATTTGACAGAAAATTTAATTTTGAAATAGCAATGGAGTAAACCTTCTTATTTTCAGATCTATAAAGGACTTTCCTATAATGGATAATGTATGTGATGCCTGGTACTACGCTGGCATATAGTTAGCATGAAATATGTATTTGAAATAAAAACAGAAGAGAAAAATAAACCATTTTCTCTCCTCTCCTTGGTGCCCATTTTCTAATCCAGCATGACAGCTTCCCATACTCCAACCAAGGAAACAAAATACAAAGAAAAAATGAGGGGAGATGACCCGCAGAGAGAAGGAATTTCTGCAACTGTTTATACTTCATTTCAAATGAATATATTTCAAATGGATATGCTGTCTCCCTCCACCAAAAAAAACAACAGAGAGGTTAAGAACTTGCCAAATATCACACAGCATACAAACTAGAAGGCCTGAATTAATAAAATAGAACAAACAATAAAGCTTGTTTAGCCACTAAAATGGATACTTCAAGTTATAAAATGTACCCTGAGTTTCATAGAAGTGCAGTAAGTCTCATTTAATTGGAATGATTTTACATGTGGAATAGACCAAAAGTAGAAGGCCAAATTAAATGACCTCAAAAAGGCTCTGTGATTTTGTGATTATATAATGTAAGCATGTTTTCTATACAGATTTAAAAAATCCAATTACATAGTAAATAATCAGTGTGCCTAAATAATAACTACTAGTAAAACCATGAATTTAAGCCCATTATTTACGAAATTAAGAAAACCAGTATGGATGGACAGATGCTCCAAATATCCTAAAGTCAAGATATTTCTAAGGGTTAATAAAAGAATTAACATTTCATATCAAAAGTCTAAAAATAAAACTAGCCATTAGCATTTAGTGATAAAAAGTCAATGTAATCAAAGATTATTCTTAAAATGAGGCAGGATGAGGGCATGTAATAATTAACTGCCTTCCTTACACACCTACAGAATTTCAACTTTGCCCTAGAAATGTACGTGTATGAGAGACAGGAGAGGAGAGGAGAGGATAGACTGTATCATTCACCTCTGTGTCTCTGAACTTATCTTCATAATCCAATCTGTCCTCTATAGCCATCAGCTTCAGCTTCAAGTTAGATATTTCAGCCATCAGATCCAACTTCCGAGTTTCTAAGGATGTCCTACTCAGAAGCTCCTACTGGAATTTAAAAGATACATTCAAAAATTCTTTTTTTTTTTTTTGAGAGGAAAAAAGAAGAAGAAAGAAAAAGTGGGAGAGAGAACAAAATTCTTGCTCTATTGCCCAGGCTGGAATGCAATCTTAAAAAGGTATTAAAAACCTCTTTTATGCCGTCAATTGCACTTAACAGCAGAGACAGGAAGGAATAAGGGAAGAATATAACAAACAGACAGTCAATCAATACTTCATTTAGGTCTGTAAGATACTATGCAAATGCTAAAGAATAATTCACTTCCTATTATATAGTACTTTCAGAATGGGTATAATTTAAATTAACAATGCGATATCAAAATCTTCCACTATTATTGTACGGGAGTCCAAATTTCTTTGTAAGTCAATAAAAACTTGTCTTATGTATCTGGATCCTCCTTTATTAGGTACATATATATTTATAATCTTTAACCCCTGTTGCTACATTGGAATCTTCCTCCATCCGTTGAAGTCTTTGTGCCAAAAATTCTTTTATTATAAACAGCCACATGTGAATTTACCTCATTAATGATCTCAAAGCAGCACCTATCAAGTAGAGGATATACTAAAGAATAATTACTGAATATACATACTATTTAAAAATTATTCACTTGAGGCAGGGAGCGGTAGCTGATGCCTGTAATCCCAGCACTTTGGGAGGCCGAGGTGGGCAGATCACTTGAAGTCAGGAGTTCGAGACCAGCCTAGACAGTATGGTGAAACCCCATCTCAACTAAAAATACAAAAATTAACCTGTGTAGTGGCAGGAACCTGTAGTCCCAGCTACTCGAGAGGCTAAGGCAGAAGAATTGCTTTAACCCAAGAGGCAGAGATTACAGTGAGCTGAGATTGTGCCACTGCACTTCAGCCTGGGCAACAGAGCGAGGCTTTGTCTCAAAAATAAGATAAAATAAAAAATCATTCACTTTAGTTACCCTCCTTTGAGCAGAAATAAACACGTCAGTTTACTGAGGGAGGCATGTGTTATGTAGATACACATGCATAAACCATATACGTTCTTTAGTCTGAGGGTTACATTGATGAGGATGATACTGTTTGCTATATGCCAGGCACCCATTGTGACATATACTGTTTCAATCCTCACAAAAATCTTATCAGATAGAAATTCTTATTATCCTTAATCAAAATATGAGGAAACTTATTAACACAGAGGTTAGGAACTTGCCTAATATCATGGGAGGTTGGGGGGAAGGCACAGCAGGAATGGAAACCTACGAGGTTTTGCTCCAGTGCATACTCCATCCACGGCCTTACAGAGCTTCTCCTATATGTTATAGATAGTACTTATCTTTTTTCTTTTCTAATTTTGTGGGTATATAGTAGGTATATATATTTATGGGGCACATAGGATGTTTTGATATAGACATGCAATGTGTAATGATCACATGATCATGGAAAACAGGATCTCCATCTTCTCAAGCATTTATCCTTTGTGTTACAAACAATCCAGTTATACTCTTATTTTCAAATGTACAACTAGATTATTATTGACTACAGTCACCTTGACATGTTAACTAAATACTAGGTCTTATTCATTCAAACTATTATTTTATACCCCTTGACCATCCTCCACCTCTCCTTTGGTCCCCCAATACCCTACCCAGCCTCTGGTAACCATCCGTCTACTCTCTATCTCCATGGGTTCAATTGTTTTATTTTTAGATCCCACAAATAAGGGAGAACAAAAGATGTGTGTTTTTCTGTGCTTGGCTTATTTTACACATAATGACCTCCAGTTCCATTAATGTTGTTGCAAAGGACTGAATGTCATTCTTTTTTATGGCTGAATAGTACTCCATTGTGTGTAAGTACCACATCGTTTTATCTATTTCTTTTTTTTTTTTTTTTTTTGAGAGACAAGAGTTTCACTCTTGTCGCCCAGGCTGGAGTGCAGTGGTGTGATCTCGGCTCACTGCAACCTACACCTCCTGGGATCAAGTGATTCTCCTGCCTCTGCCTCCTGAGTAGCTGAGATTACAGGCGCACACCAACACGCCAAGCTAATTTTTGTATTTTTAGTAGAAAAGGGGTTTCACCATGTTGGCCAGGCTTGTCTCAAACTCCTGACTTCTGGTGATCCACCTGCCTCGGACTCCCAAAGTGCAGGGATTACAGGTGTGAGCCACCACACCCGTCCTATCCAGTCATTTGTTGATGGACATTTAGGTTACTTCTGAATCTAGGGACTATTGACAAAGCTGCAGCAAATATAAGAACACAGATACTTCTTCAATATACTGATTTCCTTTCTTTTGGGCATATATCCAGCAGTGGCATTGCTGGATCATATGGTAGCTCTATTTTTAGTTTTCTGAGGAACGAACTGTTGTCCATAGTGGTTGTATGAATTTACATTCCTACCAAGAGTGTACAAGGGTTCCCCTTTCTCCACATCCTTGCCAGTATTTGTTATTGCCTGTCTTTTGGATAAAAGCCATTTTAGCTGGGTAAGATAGTATCTCCTTATAGTTTTGATTTGCATTTCTCTGATGATCAATGACGTTGAGCATCTTTTCATATGTCTGTTTGCCATTTGTATGTCTTCTTTTGAGGAACGTCTACTCAAATATTTTGCCCATTTTTAAATCAGATACTTAGATTTTGTTACTATTATCTTTTTTCTTAATTATAAACCATGTGCTTATAGGTGAGAGTTAGGAAACCATCAGAATGCAAAAAAGAAAATTAAAATAAGCCACAATCCTATTTTGTTCCAGATTCTAATTACATAAACACTTTATATTGTATGTATGTGTTTTGAGACTCTGCTACTCTCAATTTTTGTTTAAAATGTGCTGGTCTAAGTAAATTAAGAAACTTACTGCTGCATCAGAGCAAACACAACATAGAAATGCAGCATCTCAAACAGTTCAGCAGGGAAATCCCATCTTGGTTCTGGCCTCTGCACATACCTGCTGCAGCATCTCCTCTGTGGCATTCAACTTCTCTCTGTGCTCTTCAAGACAAACCTCTAAATCTCGAATCTTCTCCCCCTGAGCCTCCACCTGGTCTGTTAACACACTTACCTTTATTTAGAGCAAAATACTGCAATAAATGAAAAAGAATTTGGGTCCTACTGCATACGTTATTTCTGTAAATGGAACAAAAAAAAAAAGAATGATCCTACCACTCATATGATTGTAAAGAAAAAAAATTTGAGAAATACCAAGAAGACAGTGGTCCTTTGTATGCCTATTTATATGTTGCTTTTTGATTTAAGGAGTCTTATACAATTTTGGAGAAAATTTGTGTAGATTAGGAATGTACAATACTTTTTGGTTAAAGCCACTTCAACATTTATGAGAGTGTGCACACAAATTATCATTTTTGCGGGCAAGGTGGAGATAGTATTTGAAGAGAAGAACTGAAGTTAATGTTTGAAATAGAAATTATCAAGAACTATTCAAATTTGATACTTCAAGAAGAAGAAGGAAAAGAACCCAGGGAATTCAAGTTCCATGAGTTCTTTCAAGGTGACACTGATCACAGATGTGTTCAAAGCTGGGAGCAACTCAATGGACTCAAAGGTCCATGAGGAGCTGCTGGGTTAGTCCTTCAACTCTAGTGCTTATAGCAGATCTTTGAGTTCTTCCTCAATAATCACCACCCTGTAAATATACTTCAATTCATTTTTCTCAGTATACCAAAGAAAAATGTTTGACAGACATTTAAAACATTATGAAGAAGCAAACTCAAATTCAGCCCACAAGGAGGATTCTATGCACTGTTGTGTTTTGTCTCAGCCATGGTATCACTTTTAAAATAGAAAAATTACATACATTCAGATTTCAGATTCAGAAATATAAACTTACATATATGCAGATTTTATGCTATATTCATATATCTACATTTCTGATATACACAAAAATATACTTAAAAATCAGATCCAGTCAAGCGTGGTGCTGCACATCTGTAAACCCAGCTACTTAGGAGACTGAGGTAGAAGGATTGCTGGAGCCTAGGAATTCAAGACCAACCTGGGCAATATAACAAGACCCCACCTCCAAAAAAAATATATAGACAGTCAGATCACATGACACTGTACCTGTATTCAGACTGGCCCTAGATGAGCTTAGATTGATAAATGGCAGCACTTTCTAAACTGGGTGTACATATCATTTTGCCCCAGTTTCTCACCAGTCTCTATTATGTACACATGGCTTACCATGCTTATTTCTATTAGCAGTTTGGTTGCTAATATAACTGGTTTCTATTAGCAGTCAGGCTGCAAGCAATCTGAATTTGCCACTCCAATTTAAAACAGTCTTTGTAAGTATGCTGCAAGGAAAGAACAATATTTTTAAATCACTTGCCTGAAGAATGAGGGATTCTTTATCATTTTCTAAACATGCCAGCCTTTGTTGATACACATCTCCGTTCCCAGGTAGGTGTCCATTTGTCTGAAAAAGGAAATAATACGAGTAAGGCTGGTCTTCTCTAAGAATGATATATTGTGGATAAATGAACATCACCAGTGTTCTTAGTCCAAGGGGCCTGAATTGAATCTGGGACAGCTGTCACTGTCAAACAGAAAATACAAGAATGCAATTTGGTTCATTTACCACAAAAGAGGTAAGATAGGCATGTTAAGCATATAGGCATGTTTTTGCCAAACTAAACATTTCTTAACAAGCAGAAAATAATGACCCACAAGGAACAGCGGATACTGGTACTCTTCACTGAGAGTAGACACATGCCCGGGGCAGGCAAAGCTTTGTGAGTGAGAAGGGGGCACCCCTGGCTGTCAAAGTCTGTATCTCTTCCTCCAAAAGCTTAAACAGTCAGCCCACAATGATTTCCCCTGGTAGCGCTGACTAGCCTCACTTATCTGCATTTTAACACTTTGTGTCCTGATCTTACTAACTCCTTGTGAGTTTATTTGTTCGTATAATGTTACCTTCTATTCCAGGGCAAAGCCTATAAATCGTTTTATAGGCTCTGCCTCAGTGCTCTGCATATGACTCAGTGCTCTGCATATATTGATGCTTACTATTTCTTCCCCTCCCTCCTGCCCCCACCCTTTTTAAAAAAAATCATATTTGGGTATATTTATGCATGGTATAATTGCCAAAGGAAGTATAGATTGAGAAACGACATATAGATTGTTTTTTCCTCAGCTGTCTCATATGCAAGTCATGAAAGAGACACACGAAGAGGCTCACAAAGAACAGAAAACCTAAAAACATCATTTTGAAATATATGTAGTAGTATAAGTGGTGTCTCTCGTAATTTCAACTAACCATAAAATATGTAATCCCAATAGAATTTCCTGATTCTTCATTCAAATACAATAGAAATAAAAGCCAGCTGAAATACAAAAGTGTTAGATGGGGCCACCCAGGGTTCAATTGAAAAAAATAATATCTTCAGATTTAGAACCAGAAAAAATACAAACTATATAACCTTACTGCCCAAGGCACATCTGATGTGACATCTACTGCTTTTCCAGAATTAACTGATACCATTGTTCTATCTTTCCAATAAATGCAGATTCTAGTATCAATTCTTGGAATAACAAAAGTCATATGTTGGGAAAGAAACAAAAACAACGGAGATTGAGTGAAAAGGAAAATTTCAGAATGTTTTTTCTAAAAACTTTAGTATACTGGATACATTTTCCAAAAGGCCACAAAGAATCAGAGGCTATTTAGAGAGGATTAAAATTTTAAAATCAGCTTCTTCACCACATACTTCCACAATTACCACAGCATAATCCTGTCTATGTTGTTAACTGAAGTGCCCAGCATTAAATTACAAGTATTATGAAGAGTGTGATGGAGTGGCCTGGACAACTTCCACCCCTGAGGACTAACGTGAAAATGAAATGTACGTAACTTCTCGAGGTTTTTTGGAAAAGAGCCAGGGTGCATAATGCATGTTCTCAATCTTAAGAAAGTGCCAAGACAGGCCCTATACAGCTTTAAATACCTCGTTTTGATTACGGACATTAACAGGCATCTGTTTTTAAAATCCCATACAAGTAATAACATTTTAGAAACAGATACATTTCAGTAAGTAGGAAGAAAAACCCCTGCTGTTTAGAGAGGACAAAAAGCAAAACTGGCCAAGTGTGGTGGTGCACGCCTGTAATTCCAGCACTTTGGGAGGCTGAGGATTGCTTGAGCCCAGAAGTTTGAGACCAGCATAGGCAACATGGTGAGACACTGTCTCTTAAACAAACAAACAAACAAACAGTCAAGCATGGTTGTATGTGCCTATGGTCCTACTTACCCTGGAGACTGAGGAAGGAGGATCACTTTAGCCTGGGAGGTGGAGGCTACAGTGAGCCATGTTTGCACTATTGTACTCCAGTCTGGGCAACAAAGTAAGACCCCTGTCTTAAGAAAAACAAAACAAAACTGATCTTTCTTCTGGTTGGAGGAAATTATAACAAGATGAGAGTAGTCTTTCCTCCCAAGCTACTTTATATGATATGGAAGTGAGGTGTTCCAAAAACCAGTTCTCCAAAATTCGCTCCAAATAGAAACAGATAGTGAAAATTGACTCAAAATGAGCATATTTATGTTTCTCAATACTGTATTGATTTTTACAAGCACTCATAATGCTCAAGGATAGTTTAGTATATTAAAAGTCACTGTAGGAACATAAAGCAGAATTTAAGAGCAATCAATGTTAAATCCTTGTGTTAAGCAGGTAAAGACTATTCTGTCCATACGTGATTCTGTCCATACGTGTTTATATTTCTGCCAATTTTGTTTCCTTTGCATTAAGAATGTTGGCAGTAAGATCCATTAGGTAAATACCCTATTGTCTCTATTCTTCCTACAACTCCCATGTTCTACCTACCAGGCCACTCAAACCTCCCCATATATGGCATGCGGTCTCACACATTACTTTTATTCCTTCTGCATGGACCATCTTTTCCCACTCTTTCTTCTTCTCTTCCCATTCCTTAAGGTCCACCTCTATTAGGGCTTGGTCTGTGAAGTCTTCCTTGAATTCACTGTTTACTATATGCCAGTGACAGCATCTAGATGAGCCTTCATTACAGCAGGCATTACTGTGAATGCACTAAGGTTAGACTTGACTGCATACACGTCTCTCTCTTCTAACAGACTTTACATTCTTTGCAAGTAGATTTGCCTTGGCATGTGATGTACGGTGGGTGATAACTAAAATGCCTGTTGAACAGAAAAATGACAATAGGTGTTCAATAAACACTAGTTGAATAAAAGATGATTGCATGTTTGGTTTTGATCTGGCCTTCTTTCTTCTCAGTGGGTCTTTATAATCTGGCATGCATGTCATGGTTGACCTCTATCTAGACTGGCTCCTTTCTCCTGAGGCCTGTACTCTCTCTTCCCACTATGTTTAGGTGATCTCAGAGCCTTTGTAATGGACAATAGTTCAGGCCATCTTGTGTGAACTCCCTTAGACACTTTCTCCCTCAGTGCATAATATTATAATATATATAACCTCTTAACTCTTTTCTTTCTTTCTTCTTGCAGACTTGAAAGAACTGATTCTTAACTTCTTCCTGAAAGCTCATCATTCCACCTCTACTTTGGAACCTTGATTTCTTGTTTTGCTGGGACCTGTAATCAGCACTTCTACTTATTATTTTCCATTTCTTCCTTTTAATGAGTTTTCTTCCATTCTCGTTTACAACAACTACCCCAAGGTTTTGTACCCAACAGTCTACTTACCTCCCATTCCTCCCTCTCAGGTCAATTTATCTTTCATAACCTATTTCTACCTCCTTTTCCTTACATTGTGCCATTCTCCTTTCCCCCCTCTACTGGCTGACCTTCTGGGTCTTGTCTTAAGCTTTGCTGTTTAGTGTTTCATTATATTCTGCCTCAGGTAGATGACTAATAATTTTATGCAGGTTGGTCACTTAGCCTAAGTTTCTCAGTGCAAAACTATCTTACTTCTTTTGATTCTTCCATGGTGCTTATAATATCCTGAGCACGTAATCTAAAATGTATTTAAGTATAAATTCTTGTTGAGTCAATCTGACTTCCAAAGCACAGAAAAGCAGCCTAAATAACTTTACCTTTCTACTTTAGCTCATGGTGCAACCCCTTATTGACCACATTCAATACAGCTAAGTTGAAATTGGAATCAACTTGGGGATTTCAACAGTAGAGTATCCAACCAATAGTGTGTGTGGAGAGTCAGGGTGGGATATCCAGCTCAACTATAACATTGGTACTATAATTTAATTAAGGAATTTACGGCCTCTGCCAGGTTTTTCTGGCATGATGGGGAGAAACACATCTAAAAAGATTTATCACTCATAGAATTACAGAATCTTAGAGCTAACCAGGAATCTCATTTGGAAAACAAATTCCCTGACTCTACATGGCAGGAGCTACCCATAATATTAGAACACCATCTACTTTTCCCTTCACCATCTAAGTGCAAAGTCTTCTTTTTATATCAACTTCCTTTTAATTATCAAGTATTATAAACAAACAGTCAAGCATAAAGACATAATAAATGTTAATATCTTTCCTTTGTGTCTGTTTAAAAAAGATTTTTATTATAGAAAATTTCAAATAGATTTAAATTAGAGAAATGAGCATGATGAAACCCCACATATTTGTCATTCCATTTCAATCATTATTATTTATGGAAGGTAGGAGTCTCACCTGCTATTTTTACCTTTAACACCATGTTTTGTTTTCCTTTATTTTCTGGGTTCTATTGGTTTGCATTGGTCTAGAATTGTTTTCTCTATTTCCCCTTTGTTTCACTTTGTTCCTTCCTGAGCTCTCCTGTCCTGTCTAAATCCAAAACCAACATACAAGCAGTAATTTGCCACAATTATGCTTATTTATTTTATAAAACAGAAACTAATTTTGAGTGTAATAGTCCCAAATCAGAATGGTAAGTACCTAAATTAAAATGGGGAAAAGAAAAGGCCCCCTTTTTAAGGACAACAAATGTTAAAAAAAACATAGCTGGATTACTAATACTACAAATACACAAATACATGCACACACCACATTCCAGCCAGTTATTATACTTATTTTTAAAACTAGTTATTAAAACTGTCACGCGGTCTTGATTTCATAATTCTGTTTTTAAACATTCAGTATCTTCTTGATAAGTAAGAAAGCCTTACTTTCTGGAAAACTAAGGCTCAGTCCAAGAAATCTCCTTTATGTAAACATTATCTCTAGTTACCAAAAGAAATAATTACTATGACAGTGTTTTGTACTCAGAATTATACCTTTGCCATGCATGCAAACATTTACTGCATGCCTGCTCTCCACTAGACTCTGAACTATGAGGAAAGATTGAGATAGGACTTGAATCCTTCAGCCATGAAGAGCATAGTCATATTGCATTTGAGTTCAATACCATAATCAGGCATCTTACACCTCTACTGTCCAAAGAGTCGAAGAACATGACACCGATGATTCTGGAAACCAAGCAACCAGGCAGTGGCAGTTCTCTGCTCCCTTGTCCTCTCACTGGGTGTGATAGAATGAGGGCATGAGCTTCGCAGTGTGGCGGAGGGGCTGGCAGGGACGTGTTTAGACTATAATATTACCCTAGTCATAGATTCACACTTAAGTCCCCTGAATTTGGGGAGGACAGAGAAAAGAAGGTCCCATGTCCCTAGAAGCGACACTGCAGCTTCTATCCCAGTACAGCAGCATAATCATTCATTCAATATCATCATTCACTCATTTATTTAACATTTGTTGAAAGCCAGCAATGTGTGACAGGATACAGAGATCTAGTGAAAGAATCTCTCTTCTACTTTGGGAAGGATAACTTGAGATCAAGAAAAAAAAGGTCTCTATTGTTCTCGTCACTTTTTCTTTTTTAACTCTCCAAAAGGAACAGAAAAACCCCTTTCCATTCAATCCTAACAAATACCAATAGCCTGAAATTTCATGAAAAGTACATCTTTTACCTCTGGAAACTAGGAATTCTGCAGAATTGGTCAATTTGTTTTTCTGTGTCTGTGGACAGATTCCATGGGAGTTTACTTGAAGCCTAGAAGGAAATCTGTCTTAAATTTAGCTAGGACGTCTCAGTGAGGTACCGCATAACTCAGATAATTGTGATCACATAAGGGATACAATCTTAAGATGTACCTTGTTTGCCAAGGCCTGAGAAAACATTTCCTGGAGGCTCACATGAAAAGCAAAGCTGGTCAGAAAGCAGCAGGGATCAGAGGGTGGTAGG
>CAUYQU010081829.1:0-17908 GCA_963574635.1 Cheracebus regulus
CCGCCCCCCACCCCACACCCCCGCCTCCGAACCGCCACCTCCCACACCATCCGCACACGTCCCACACTCGCACTCACCGACTCACTCCATCTCTCACCTCCTCAGCCCATCTCTCACCTCCTCCCCCCATCTCTCACCTCCTCCCCCTATCTCTCACCTCCTCCCCCCATCTCTCACCTCCTTCCCTCCCCTTGGAGGCAACAATTTTGCTCTGACTGCCTCATGTAGTTGCTTCTGCATTTCGAGTTCTTACAAAATAGGCATGGCAGTTTTATTTGGGTGTATGTTTTATTGGCATAAATGGTATTGCATTATATATCTCATTATGCTTCTGACTTTTTTTTCTCTCTAAAACTCCACTAGATTCTGAAGTCCCACTCATGTGGCAGGGGACCCTCTGATCCAGGTTCCCAATGGCTGCACGTGGCTCCAGCATCCTCAGCCACATTTCACCTGCACATTCTCCACACGGCATCAGCCACCATGCACTTGCCTGCAGAACCCATCCAGACCAACATTTGGCTTAACCATCTTCTTAACTGTTTGCCAGTCCAACAGATGGAAAGGGGCGTTGTGTTCTAGTTCTCATGTGTATGATTTCAAATGACCTTGAGTGTCTCTTTACATGCATAATAGCTCTGGGGGTTTCCTTTCTGTCAGTTGTTCATATCCCCTGCCCATTCTCCTGCTGCGGTTGCTCTCCTTGTCTTTTTGATTGGCAGGAGTCCCTTGTTAATCCCTCATCAACTGTTAACATTGCAAATATCTTTTCTCATTTGTTCAGCTGTGTATTAATTTTGCCCATCTTGTCTTTCGTTTAACAAAAATCTCTAACTCTGACATAATGAAATGTCAATGTGTTGCCCTACAGTTTGTGCTTTTGAATTTTTATTTGACATCCCTGCTTAAAAGTAACAAAGATTTTTCTCCTGTATATTCTTTTAACTTTTGATTTTTCTATTAGGACTTTAATCTGCCTAGAATCCAGCTACGTATATGGCGTTAGGGTAGAATTCAGGGATTTTAAAAAATATTTTATCACAGATGGGTACTACTATGGTTTGAATGATTATCCACTTCAAAATTCATATTGAAATGTAGGCCAGATTCGATGGCTCACACCTATAATCCCAGCACTTTGAGAGGCTGAGGCGGACAGATCACCTGAGGTCAGGAGTTTGAGACCAACCTGGCCAACATAGTGAAACCATGTCCCTACTAAAAATACAAAAATGAGTTGGGCATGGTGGCATATGCATGTAGTCCCAGCTACTTGGGAGGCTGAGGCAGTAGAATTACTTGAACCTGGGAGGTGGAGGTTGCAGTGAGCCAAGACTGTGCAACTGCAGTCCAGCCTGGACAAGAGAGTGATATTCTGTTTCAATGATGAAAGAAAAGAAAGAAAGAGAGAGAGAAGGAAGGAAGGAAGGAAGGAAGGAAGGAAGGAAGGAAGGAAGGAGAGAGAAAGAAGAAAGGAAGGGAGAGAGAGAGAAGGAAGGAAGGAAGGAGAGAAAAGGGAAGGGAAGGAAGGAAATTTAATTGTTATAGACACAGTATTAAGACCTGGACCAGACTAGGCATGGTGGTTCACACCTGTAACCCCAGCACTTTGGGAAAGCCAAGGTGGGCAGATCGCCTGAGCTCAGGAGTTTGAGACCAGCCTGGGCAACATGGCAAAACTCCATCTCCACCAAAAATACAAAAAATTAGCTATGCCTGTGGTCCTGGCTACTCCAGAGGCTGAGGTGGGAGGATCACTTGAATCCAGGAGGCAGAGGTTGCAGTGACCTGAGATCATGCCACTGCTCTCCAGCCAGGGTGACAGGGAGAGACCCCATCTTTAAAAAAAAAAATACCTGGGACCTTTGGAGGTGATTAGGCCATGAGGGCTCCTCCCTCTTGGGAGGGATTGGTGCCTTTGTAAAAGGACAAGTTAATTCCCCTTTTGCTCTCCTGCCGTCTGCCATGAAATGTTGCAGCAAGAAGGCCTTCACCAGACGCCAGCACCTTGACCTTAGACTTCCCAGCTTCCAGAACTGTGAGAAAATACATTTCTGTTTATCATAAATTACCTAATCTCAAGTATTCTGTTGTAGTAGCACAAAACAGATGAAGACAGACACTGAGCTTTATCAGATGCTGTTTCTGCATTGATTGAGACAAAATATGGTACTTCTTTAATCCATTACAATCGTGAATCATATTGAGTTTCCTGGTTGAACTCTACATCTTCACTCATTTTTCTTAACATACTTTTAGATTATATTAACTAATATTTTACTTAGGATTTTTTAAACTCCATTTATAAATGAATGGGTCTAAATATTTTTTATTCCTATTGTCCCTATTTGATTTTGAAATCCAAATTATGTGAGTCTCACAAAATGAGCCAGACAGTTTCTACTCATTTTCTAATTTTCCAAATGTCTTGAATAAAATGAAATTAACCATTCCTAGAAAATGCTATAGAAATATCCAAAAACAGTCATCCAGACTTGGATTTGTGTGTGTGTGTGTGTGTGTGTGTGTGTGTGTGTGTGTGTCTTTGACCACCATTGAACCTCTTTAACATGCATTTATCTTTTCAAATCATCTGTCTTTCACAAGTTTGGCATTTTATACTTTTTATAAGAATTCATCCATGTCATCTAAGTATCAAATTTGTTAAAATATGCCTATTCATAATACCAATTCATTATCTTATTTATTCCCCATTTCTCTATTATTTTTATTGGTCTTTCCAGAAGTCTGTCTATCATACTTAATTTTTTAAATCAGATTTTGATTTTGTTCATCCTCTAAACATTTTATCCATTCTATTTGTTTCTACCCTTATCTTTTTCATCTCCTTTCTTATATTTTCTGGGAGTGGAGTTGGACAGGTATGACTCTCTTGCTCTTTTTCCAGCTGCTTATGTGAAATACCTGGCTCATTTATTTTTCTCATTTGTTGTTTCCTGATTAACGCATTTTAAACTTTCAGTTTCCCTTTGAGAACTGCCTTGGCTTTGCCCGAAGGCATGCCACTGGTTTGGGCATGTCACATTGGCTCACGTAAGTAGAACACTCACTCTATGTACCTCTTAATTTCCTTGATCATTTCCAAGGGCTGTCCATTAATATATTAATTGCTTTCCAAAATATTGGAGTTGTTAAAAAAGCTCTTTTGTTAATTTTAATGTCATTGATTTGTGGTTAAAGAATGCAGTTTATTTCATGTTAATTATTAGAACTTTACCGAGACTTCCTTCAGGGCTCAGTGCCTTGCCTGCTTTTGTGAATGGTGTGTGTGTGCGTGGGGGAGGCACAGCCTCCGCCTGATGGGTGGTGAGTTCTCCACATATCGCATATCTGCAGCTCACTCGTTGTATTGATTAAGACTTCAGTATCTCTGTTTTCTTTTCTCCGTTTGATCATTAAAAGCTCCAACTACAATTGTTGATGTATCTTTTTCTCCCTGGATTTGTAAGTATTGCTTGATATTTTCTGAAGCTGTTCAATTAGATTGACCCTTGAACAACAGCATGGAGTTAGGAGCTCTGACCCTCATAAAGGGTATTTCTTTACACTTTTGCCTCCCCCAAAACTTAATAACTCACAGCCTACTGTGGACCAGAAGCATTACCAATACCATAAGCAGTCACTTAGCACGCATTTTACATGTTATATTATTATATGCTGTACTCTTACAATAAAGTAAGCTAGAGAAAAGGCAATGTTATAAGAAAAGCATAAGGAAAAAAATATTTACTCTTCATTAAGCAGAAGCGGATCATCATAAGGTCTTTCTTTTTTGTTTTTTTGTTTTGAGACTGGATTTTCTTTGAGACGGCACTCCCAGGCTGCACTGGAGTGCAGTGGTGCAGTCATGGCTCACGGCAGCCTCAGCTGAACCTCCCCAGCTCAGGTCCTCCCACCTCTGCCTCCCAAGTAACTGCGACTACAGGCACATGACCTCAAGTCCTGCTAATTTTTTGTAGAGACGGGGTTTCACTGCATTGCCCAAGCTGGTCTCAAACTCTTGGGCTCAAGCAATCCACCCACCTTGGCCTCTCAGAGTGTAGGATTAGAGGTGTGAGCCACCGAAACCAAACCTAGCCATTAAGACCTTCGTACTTGTCATCTTCACATTGAGGAGGCTGAGGACAAGGAGGAGGAAAAGGAGGGGGTGGTCCTGCTGTCTCAGGGGTGGCAGAAGCAGAGGAAAATCCACGTATAGATGGACCCAGCCAATTCAAACCCATGGTGTTCGGGGTCAGCGGTATATGTATATGATGAATCAGTCTTTAATTATTTATAATTAATGGGTCTTTGTCCTTTTTAAAAAAAATTCTTAAATCCTGTTTTATGCCTTTATCTTGTCAAAATTGTGATAATACCACTCGCTATATCAGAGAGTTAACTTGCAGATGAAGCGTGTTAATCCACGTCATACATTTTAACCAGGTCTAGAATCCTGAAACCCTGCTCAGCGCTAACTTTCTGGGTTTTTTTTTTTTCTTTTTTTGAGATGGAGTCTCGCTCTGTTGCCAGGCTGGAGTGCAGTGACACAATCTCCACCTCCCAGGTTCAAGCAATTCTGCCTCAGCCTCCTGAGTAGCTGGGACTACAGGTACCCACCACCATGCCCAGCTAATTTTTGTATTTTTAACAGAGACAGGGTTTCACCATGTTGACCAGGATGGTCTGGATCTCTTGACCTCATGATCTGCCCATCTTGGCCTCCCAAAGTTTGGAGTGCTGGGGTTACAGGCCACCATGCCTGGCATTTTTTTTTTTTTTTTTGAGACAGAGTTGCCCAGGCTGGAGTGTGGAGTGCAGTGGTGCAATCTCAGCTCACTGCAACCTCCATCTCCCAGGTTCAAGCAATTCTGCCTCAGCCTCCCAACTAGCTTGGATTATAGGCATGTGCCACTATGCCCAGCTAACTTTTGTGTTTTTAGTAGAGACAAGGTTTCACCACATTGGCCAGGCTGGTCTGGAATTTCTGACCTCAAGGGGTCCACCTGCGTTGGCCTCCCAAAGTGCTGGGATTGCAGGTGTGAGTCACAGCACCCAGTCTGTTTTTCCATTTTTAATAGTCCGTGAGTCTCAGACACTCGGGGTGGCCAGAGCACCTGTGCTGGGCTCCCGCAGGCCCCTCTCCTCTCAGCACCAAGGGACTCCCCTCCCTGCAGAAGGTGCACGAGGGGCTGGGGAGAGAAGAGAAAGTGCTGCTCCCTAAGACCAATGCCCCTCCTGGAGGAAGCTAGAGGACAAATGTCCTTCCAAAGCCAGATGGGTGAGCGTGGGCCAACCCAGAGGCGAGACTCCAGAGAGAGTGGAGATCTTGGCAGAATAGACACATAGCAAGCGGCACAAAATCCACCGCAGAGCTGCTCAGCGTGACAGGCGGCTGCAGCCGGGAGCCTCAGATGGGAGTGATGAAGGGGCGGCCAGCTCCCCAGGAGACAGGCTTCCAGAAGGACTGCTCTGCTTTACTGGTTGGACAGCGGCCTGCCCTGAGGTCTCCAGCCGCGTGAGTGGCCCAGAACCAAGTGGCCCAGAACAGCGGTCACTCACTGACATCCCAGAGTCACCCAAAGTAGGCCCTGGAGTCCAGCATCAGTCACTCTCCCAGAGATTGCGACCTCGGGACCCTGAAGCTGAGGGTAACTCAATCACTGCCGGAGCCCCAGCCCCTGCGAGGTTATTGATCTGAGTTAAGCTCTGGGCTTTATGACTCAGGCCCTTCCAGGACGCCTCTCTTCCCAGCTTTATCACCTCTGGCATCCAGCCACCTTTGAAAGAAAAAAATTAAGCCAAAGCGGGTAATAAGTAACCATTTTTAAAACTGTGTCTTGTTCCGGGTGGTTTACTTGGGAGAAGAGTAACAGATGTGACAAACCCTCCCTGGCAGGTTCTGAACCAGGCCCGTACCCAGGACTGGGAGGAATTAGGGTTACCAGTCCCTGACCTCAGCAGGCCCAGGGCTTTCACCCAAACGCTGCTCCCCAAGAGTCAGATCGCCTGGGAGCTCCTGGGTCCCTGCCACCCCTGCTGAACCACAGCAGCCAGGGAGAGGCCGGGAATCTCCACTCTACAGTGTGGCCGGTCACTCTGATGCATGGCTCTCCTCTAGCCCTGCCTGGCCCTGCCATGCCGCCTCCGAGTCATCCGCACACAGCAGCCTCAGGGGACAAGGCCACCCTACCTCTTTCTTCAAGTTCTGACCCATAACCTGCAGCAGCATTGTCCCAAGTGGGTCCCGACGTGCCTGTCATGGGAGAGGGTTCTACTGTCTGGTACATCCGGAGTGGATGTTGGTTGACGTCCCGGTTCGCAGGCAGCACGGGCCCCCATTGCTCATCTCCGAAAATACACAGAGGCAACAATCTCAGCCCTGAGCTACTGAGATCCCAACCGTCTTTCTCTGAAGATTAAACACAGGAAGACAATAAATGAATCTATCTTTTTGTGCATCCTATGGCGAATATTAACTACTATGCGCTTCTTTTATGAGAAACTAGAATAATTCTTTGAGTCCTAGCCAGGCCCCAGCTCCCTGACTGAAAAATAGGGCTCACTTCATATAAAATATGGAAATTGCCAATGGTTAGGCTCAGAGAACTCACATCACCCGTCCAAGGCCACACAGTTGAGATTTGAACCCAGCCCAGCTGAATCTAAAACCCCAGCTTCTACCCTCATGCCTGCATGTTTCCCAAAGATGAAAAACACCAACTGAAATAGAGGGTCAGGACCAAAGAGAAAAGTTCCATGAGGGATAAGAAGCAGGGACTAGGAGGAGACAAACCTGGCTCCTAGAGGTGAGGCTTCAATGTGGCTGCAACCCTGCTGGCAGACCACAGGGAGAGAGTGAACAGGTGGGTAGGTCTCGGTATCACAAAGGAGGCCCCATCCACGTTCCTGAAAAGAAGATTCTGTAGCAGTTGACGTGGGAACGTTGTGTGATGAAATAGAAATAGAATTCTGAATGCCATTTTCATGGAGAGATACCGCGGAGGACACCCTGCTCACAGCTGTTTGTTGCAAAGGCCTCAGCAGAGGTCAGTGGCACAGCAGGAAACTGCCTCAGCGAGGACCCGTCCTTGACATACATGGTCCTGGGGTCTGGATATGCGGGCTTCTTGCTCCAGAGGTAGACTTCAGAGTACCCAGACACATGGAGACGGCGTATCCTGCAAATACTCATCCATCTTTCAAAAGCAATCGTTGGGCTTTTGGTAGAAGCCGGAGAGCAGAGACACCGTTGCAGCTGGTGACGCATGGGTGCTGTCGGTGAGGCTGACAACCAGGCTTACAGGCGAGGAATTTCATCAAAATTCCTGCTGGGATTAAATGTCTCCATAGCTCGGGAGAGACACTACAGGAAACCAACTGGTTACTAACGGGAGTAGTTTGGGGTCCACTTCAAAAGATAACCAATTGTCTGATCCCATCCCTCAAATTCCACACAGCAGAGCTTGGCCAGAATTCCCGGGCATGGAAGTGCCATTTGCCAACTGCAGCCATGGAGAAGCACCTGGCGCCACCTGAACTGTCTGATTTTAGCCACAGGGAGCCCCCACGCACCCTTCAGACAGAACAGCTTAGAAATGAGCTTCCTACAATTGAATAAATCAACTTTCTTTATACAATTGTTGTTGTTCATTTAAAACTCATTAGATTATCACCTTACTTACATCTTTAAAATCCAACAGGATCATAGAAGGATTATTCTTTCCCCCCTCCCCCCATCCTTGGGGAAGAAGTAAAATGTGCTAATGATTTTCTTCTGGTTCAATAAAGAAAAATAACAAATATTATACCTTTAAGAAAACAAAGACATTGGTTCAAATATTACTGCCACTTCAACACATTGTTAAGTAAGACACCTTATCAGAATTACAGCTCACTTTTAAGACAAAAGTGACCTTTTCCAGGCAAAAGACACTCTCCAGAGTCCAGGATCTTGGAAGATGCCTTCATTAGCCGTGACGTTTCCAAGCACAGCTTTCTTTGCTGCAGCGTTAGGGGAGGCGTGTCGGCTTCCTGTTATCTTCCTAGGGCATCCTTCACCAGAAGTTAGGGCTACAGCTTCCAAGCTAAGCCTGAGAAACTCAACACTAACCACAGAGAGAACATACAGGCAACAATATCTTAGCAAATAGAAGTGGGGTCAGAGAACGTTCCCTTCCTGACAGCAATCGGATGAGAGTCCGTCTCACCATCACCCGCAATCAGACGCTGGGGGATCTGCCAGGCCTCTCTTCATTCATGTGATCCAGGGTGAGGGGTGCTAGTCATGTGACCTCCACTTTGCAGGCACAGGGGAGTCACTGGGGCTGGAGACAAGGAAAGGTCCAGCGTGGGCATATGGGTGGCCAGCCTCCAAGATGATACCCAGGGACCCCACCTCCTGGTGTTCACACCGTCACATAGTTGCTTCTTGTGGCATCGGGACTGGTTTGTGTGACCGTCTGAAAAAGAGTGACATACCTAGACATTAGGGTATAAAAGGACTGTGGCTTCCTTCTTTGTATCTATCTCTGTCACTCTCCTCCTCTTTTTCTCTCTGTCTCTCTCTTTTTATGTCTCTGACTCCCTCTCACCTATTTCTGTCTCTCTTCTATCTCTGTCTCTCTCTTCCTTTTTCTCTATCTCTGTCTCTCACTTTGCTTTTTCTGTCTCTCTGTATCTCTGTCTCTCTCTGTCTCTGTCTCTCTGTCTCTCACTTCTCTTTTTCTATCTCTGTCTCTGTCTCTCTCACTTCCCTTTTCTGTCTGTCCCTGCCGCTGTCTCTCTCTGTCTCGTTCACTTCCTTCTCTCTCTCTCTCTCGCTCTCTCTCTTTCTCTCTGGGGAAAGCAAGCAGCCATGCTGTAAAGCAGCCTTACACAGCGGCCATCAGGTGAGAGCTGCACCCTGGCCCCGCCGACCGCCAGCTGAGTGTGCCTGGAAGCAGCCCTCTGGCCCTAGTCGAGCCTTCAGATGGGGCAGCCTTGGCTGACAGCTTGATGGCAACCTCGTGACAAACCCTGAGGCAGAACCCCCAGCTAAGTCCCTCCTAGATTCCAGACTCTCAGAAACCATGAGAGACCATCAGTGTCTATTGCTCTAAGTTGGGTCACTTGTGAGCAGCTGTAGATAGCGAGTATGTCAGGGACCCAGGCAGAGCCAGGCAGGGCCCTTCCTGAGAATGACAAGGAACATGAGCTGGAAGCTGCAGGGAAGTGTCAGGCCACAGCAAGAGAAGCAAAGGCCACAGAGCCAGGAGAGGGACTGTCCAGGAGAGAGTCCTGGGGCTGTCACCTGAACCCATGAGTCCAGAGCCCTTCAGGAACTCCCAGGGGCACTGATTAATTACATCCTCCTTTCCAATTCCATTTTGAAGTAGGTATTTTGCAAGGGTGCAAGCCCGGGCTGAATCACTGGGTCTGCGAGGCTCTGCTTAGGGCCCACACCCTATCCAGGGACCAGAGGTGGCCCCAGAGTCAGCACAGATGGGGCAGTCCTGTAGCCCAAGACCCAGCAGGAGTTGGAGGAAGTGTGGACTTTCCTGTGAGCTCCCAGCCCAGGGGCTGTGGTGGTGTGGGGCTCTGG
Source organism: Cheracebus regulus (assembly GCA_963574635.1). Taxonomy (NCBI): domain Eukaryota; kingdom Metazoa; phylum Chordata; class Mammalia; order Primates; family Pitheciidae; genus Cheracebus; species Cheracebus regulus. Next base: position 9,584 of record CAUYQU010081829.1, read on the forward strand.
GGGCCCAGCCTCCAGCCTCCCGTCACTGCAGGAAACGAGAAATCGCAGATGTGAGCGAGTGACCCGTGGGCACAGGGCTCCGGGGCTCTCCCTTCAGAGGAGCTGCTCCAACAAGGTGGAAGCAAACAGCGGGATGCCTGGGACTTTCTGTGGCGTTCCCACGTGGACCACGCGGCCACGGCACAGGAGACACCGCTCCTGGCCACGGGCATGGCTGTCACCCCTGCGTTGCCAGGACCTCTGGGGGAATGCAAACAGCCCCAGCTAGGTGGGCAGGTGAGCCTCCGCCCTGCCTTCTGCATCCCCCTCCCTCAGGCCCAGCCCAGACTCCTCTTGCTCTTCCTCTGAAATGGGCTCCTCCCACTGCTGTAACCCAAACCCTGTTGAAAAGGACTGGCACTCCGTGGTCACCCTGCCTGTCATGTGCAGCAGGAGGTCCCCTGCCATGTGAATCATTCGCGCCCATTCAAATGTTTAATTCTAAACTGCGCTGCAGAGGGAAACTTGCGCCCCGCTCTCCTCCGTCACGGTGTGTGGCAGCTCTTCCAGCACCCGTCCCCAGGGTCCTCGCTGGCAGGAGATGTATCTGTCTGCCCTGCAGACACACAGGGGGGCACCTGTGTTGCTCTCGACCAGCCCTCTGCCTTGCACGTTGTGTCCAAAACCGAGAAAGATGCCCGGCGGAAACGAAGGACAAGCGCTGGCAGCCGCTGGTGTTCCAGTCTCCACTCCAGCACTTGTAAACTGTGTGACTTTGAGTGGCAGCTTTGGCCCCTCTGTGCCTGAGTTTCTGTCCCCTGGAAAGAAAGGAGGCTGCTGCCCCAGCTCCTGCAGGCTGCTGTGTGCTCAGTGGGAGAGCCCACCGTGAATGCTCCAAGGTGAACAAGTGAGCCAGTGCCCGGTGCCTGCTGCACACCCACTGCTCCCAGCCTGCGCGGTGCCAGTGGCCTGGGACAGGAACTCAGGCACTGTTCCTGTTTCCCTGAGGGGCTGGCAGGGCACAGGCTCCCAGGACGCAAGGTCATGTGTCCTGGGCTCTGCCTCTAGGGGCTTCAGGGAAGAGCATGAGCCTCAGACACTGGGCCCTCGGCCCCAGGCACTCAGGGCACAGGAACAGCCCATGCCACCTGCACCGTCTCCAGCCTCAACACACCCTTGTTCTTAAGGCTCTGCGGGGAAAGCCTCCTCCTCCTTCTGTGGAGACCCCCTCACCTCCCTTTTCCTTTTGAAGACGGAAGATTCTGGAACACAGTGTACTGCCTTGCTGCCTTTCTATCATGATTAGCGGCTGGATATGGGGCAGGCAGAGTGTGGGTTTCAGGGAAGCAGAACTCAGTGGCTGGCACCATGGAGACGAGGGAGGCGAGCTGGCGCAGAAGACGGGGGCGGCAGGGAGCAGATAAGACCCAAGGCAGAGGGGGCAGGGAGGGACGTGGAACATTCCAGACACACGGAGCAGGCAGGCCCCACTGGAGTGAGGGTTTCATTCAGGAGGAGCACGAGGTTAAGGAGCGAAGTCTGCGCGTGGCCATTGCACAGGCACTGGGCTTCCCATCCGAGAGCTCTAGGGGGCACAGCCCCCAGCCCCCGTCACTGCTGCCGCCGCAGGAGCCTGCAATGATTCCCTGTTCCCCAAGGCACCTGGACAGAGCATGGAGTCCCAGTGACCTCGGAGGACAGTCCCTGAGGGTTGAAGCAGGAATCAGCCAGCATCCCTCCCAGCCTTGCACAGATGAGGAAGCCGAGGCCCAGCGAGAGGGACGACCCACACCCAGGCTCAGCCCAGGTGCGAGGCCATCCTATGGCCTGGTTCCAGCCTCCTGGCCTGGCCTGCCATCAATAGCCCATGGCTATTATCTGCTCCAAGGGAAAAGGAAGCGGTGCCCCAGTGCCCATGGCCTGGCCTGGAGTCCAGAGGCACTGGTCCCCATTCCTGACAGCTGAGTTGAGCTGGTGGGGGTGGGGGATGGTAAATAGTTTACCCAGGGCCGTATGGCTAACAGACTCAGGCTCTCAGGAGGATAAGCTGCTCTGCCCCCGTGTGCTGTGTGGCCCTGGAGGAGGGGCTGTACCCATCAGAGTGCCCACTGGCAGCCCTGGTGGAGGGGCTGTAACCATCAGAGTGCTCACTGGCAGCCCTAGCAGAGGGGCTGTACCCATCAGAGTGCCCACCGGCGGCCCTGGTGGAGGTGCTGTACCCATCAGAGTGCCCACCGGCGGCCCTGGTGGAGACGCTGTACCCATCAGAGTGCCCACTGGTGGCCCTGGTGGAGGTGCTGTACCCATCAGAGTACCCACTGGTGGCCCTGGCAGAGGTGTTGTACCCATCAGAGTGCCCACTGGCAGCCCTGGCGGAGGTGTTGTACCCATCAGAGTGCCCACCGGCAGCCCTGGCGGAGGCGCTGTACCACTGGCTCTAGGTTTCTCAACGCCCACAGGTCAAGGCCAGCCACAGGCAAAGCCACAATGGGGAGGTTCGGTTCTCCCAGCAGTGGGAGGGCAGCGACCAGTGGCAGATCTGAAAGCAGCTGGTGTCTGCGCAGCTTTGTCTCTGGGACGGGCAAGGAGGGGCACTGCTTCCGTCGCCTGGAGCACTGCTGCTGCTGAGGCCGAGTGAGATTTCCACCAAGAGTCCCGCAGCGGGGGAAGAGCGAGCACCTGCAGTCCGCCCTGAAACGTGGTCTTCTAGCGGAAGTCCATCCCCGAGGGCTGCAGCCCATGCCCCAGGATGTGGGAACTGCTGATGCCGGCAGAGCCCAGGAGAGAAGACAGAGGCAGAGACCCGGGCCCGGGCAGGAGCAGCGCTGGCACTGAGACGTGTGGGCATCTCTGCCCAGCACAGCAGCACTTTCCCACAGCCTGGTATTTCAACCCCATGGCAACCTTCAGGGTGCCCTGAGCAGGTGTGACTTTAATTGTGATACAGAAAGCAAATTGCCCCAGGACGCCAGGTGTCCCCTCTCCCTTCTCCCGCATCCCCTGGTCCCTCACAGACTTAGCCTGGCTCCCCCCACCACCCATCCAAACAGCCTCCCTGCCGCCATCCCAGACCCCAGGTCCTGCTGCTCAGCCGCCCCCTCCCATCCAACGCGAACGCCCCAAGAAGCACAGGGACCGCCACCCAGGCACTTGAACACAGAAGCCCTCGTTCAACAAAGTGTTACATGAAAACCTGCAGACACTTTGAAACAGTGCTTTGCCCGTGCTCCAGGTGAAGCGGCCTCTGCGCCAGCGCTTCTGGAATCTGCGCGCAGAGACTGAGCTTTGTGCATCATCCTGGAAAACGTTAGGGCCCAGGTGGGAGGACCGTATCAGCGAATGGGTTTCAGCTGTTTGACGCGCCACATAGTAACACTTTGTTATCTAGGCCACGGGGGCTGGGGCCGATGCCAGCGGAGGCCCAGGGAAGGTGTTCCGCGTGACGAGCCCCCTGTATTCCCACCCCCGGCCTGTGTCTCTTTCCTCTAGATTCGGCTCACAGACATGGAAAGCTTTCTCTGTTCACTGCCGCCCTGAGCCACATGGCCATGCCGTGTCGCCCCTGTGCATGTGACCCTCGGAAGGCGCCGCCTCCCCGGCCAGCAGCTGGAGGTCTTTGAGCCAGCCACAAGGGTGTGTGGAGTCTGCAGTCACTCTGCCTGGGGCAGCTGTGGCTTCTGTGGATTTGGTCAAATGCCCCAGGCACCTCCAGGACTAACTGAATCCACCAACTACACCATTGAAGAAACTGCCCCAGTGGACGGCCCTTCACACGGCCTCTCGCATTCATGGCCACGGGGCATCTCCTATGTGTCCAGCCCTGTTCTTCTGTGCCCAGTGCGTGCTAAGTGGTCCCTGTGTGACTGTCCTCGGGGAGGGCAAGACATGAAAATGCACAACAAACCCTGAGCCCTCAGAGGCTGAGCCCTTACCCGCCATGTTCCTCCAAACCCCAATCCCTGCAGAGCTGGAGAACCACGTGGTCCAAGGGTGCGAGTCTCCCACCCTCTGCCACCTGCTCTTGGAAAGCAGTTAGTGACCGAGGGAAAGGGATCAGCATCAGGGGCCCTAGAGCGCCCAACGATCCTGGAGGTGGCCTCGGTCACTTGTCCCCAGAGCAGCCTGCAGAGGGTCTGGCCCTCCACACGGGAAACATGCAAGCGGGGCTCTGGCTGTTTGAGGACCCTGCCCTGCAGAGCCAGCATTCTCCAGCCCCGAGGCCAGCTCCCAGCCTATCGTCAGCCTACCCCAGCAGGCCAAGACATGGGAAGAGGGAGGTTGGGCCCCAGTCAGGGAGACCTGCACGTGTGAGAGGGAAGGCTGTGGCCAGTGGGGAGGGCACTATGGGCTGGTGCCCCCCACCCAGGTGTCAAGCAGAGGAGGGGAGAGGCTGTTTCGGACTCACTGTTTGTGGCCCCCTAGATTCATAGGTTGAAATCCTAACCTCTAAGGCGACGGCATTAGGAGGTGGGGACTTTGGGAAGTCCTGGGTCATGAGGGTGGAGCCTCACCATTGGGATTAGGGCCCTTATAAAGGGGACGTCCAGACAGCTGCCTCTCCCTCTTTCCATCAAGTGAGGATGCAGCAAGAAGGATGCACCAGAGAGGGTCCTCGCCAGAACCTGACCGCAGGCACCCTGGTCTCGCAGCAGCCTGGGACAGCAGAGGCACGGCCAGTGCACACTGTCACCCAGAGGAGGCCAGAGGGCCAGGTGGAAGAAGGGGCCGCAGAGAAAACGCAGATCTGTGCCCTTCCTTACCTTTCATCTCAAAACCACAAATGCCTTCAGGCCCGAAGAGTAAAGCCCCTGCCTCTGGGCAGCTCCGTGTCCACCCAGTGGGCAGTGTGGCCCACTCCTCTCTCTGTGCCCACCCAGTGGGCAGTGTGTCCCGCTCCTCTCTCTGTGCCCACCCAGTGGGCAGTGTGCCCCGCTTCTCTCTCCGTGCCCACCCAGTGGGCAGTGTGGCCCCACTGTTCTCTCTGTGACTCTCCTTCTGGGCAGCTCTGGCTTCACACAGGACCACAGGAAAATGCAGATTCAAGAGCACTTGGTTGATTCATGGGGGTCACAGCTGCTGCTGTGCCCCAGCAACCCAGGGCCCTCAGCCCAGGTGCCTCCCAAGAACTGCTGGGAGCCGGGGGCAGTGGCTTATGTCTGTAATCTCAGCACTTTGGGAGGTCGAGGCAGGCTGATCACTTGAGGTCAGTTCAAGATCAGCGTGGGCAGTGTAGCAAAACCCTGTCTCTACTAAAAATGCAAAACTTAGCCCAATGTGGTGATAGGCACCTGTAATCCCAGCTACTGGAAGGCTGAGGCAGGAGAATCACTTGAACCCGGCAGGTGGAGGCTGCAGTGAGCCGAGATCGCACCACTGCACTCCAGTCTGAGTGGCAGGGTGAGTCTCTGTCTCAAAGATTAAAAAGACACAACAGAACTTCTGGGACCTGGGACCCCCTCCCAGGCTCAAGCATGACCCCCTCGCAGCCTGCTGTCTTGGCTCAAACCTCTCCCAGGGGCCGCCCCCTGACCACCTGCTGCTTTCTAAGCTGTACCCTGCACTCCCATCCCTGGGGCTCCCCCATTTCCCTTTCCGCCCTCACAGCTGACAAGGTGTCTCCAGCATTAGACAAGCGAACACACGCAGTGTGCACATCACCCGCCTTGGACACAGTGGCTGTTCGGCATTAGATTTAACTTTGAATACTTCACCGAATTTAAGGCACCATCGATAGCAAAGCGTTGCGTTATTTTATGAACCACTAAGAAAGAGAAAATGCGGCCAGTTAAAGTGACATGACGCTTTTTTATCACTCATAACTTTTATTTTACGCTTATTGAAGGAGCTCTTCAGGACTTAATTAGACATGGATTTGTACTAACCATCACTGTGGCACACACATAAAAGAAAGATAGCTGCAAAATAAATTTGTTCAGATAGTTCTAAACGTTGTGCACATTATGAAGTCCAAAGCTTCCAGCTCCATTTCCCTCAGAGCCTCTGAGCCCTGTGCTCACCCTCACGCTCCTGTCCGCGGAGCTGCCAAAACATCCAGAGTGCCGCTTATCCTCCAAGAACACGTGAAAGGATGAAGGGCCGTAGCTGCCGGACTGAGGCCTGCCCGGATCTGATGGGGTCAGCCTCTGCCTCCCGCGTAGGGGATTTCTGCCAAAGGCCTGATTCTCTACAACCCAGCTCACTTCCTTTCCACCACTGTTTCTAGGTTTTTCTTCCAGACCCACACCCAGATGCAAGGTTTGAGACTGAGGCTGTCTCGTTCAGACACAGGCAGACCCAGTGGCTACATGGCCAGCCGCTGCAGTGAGACGTCTTCAATTACAAGGTATGTCCTAATTTGGGAAATGTCCCAGCATTCGAAGCCAAGCCAGGCATGGTGGCTCACTCCCAGCACTGTGGGAGGTAGAGACAAGAGCATTGCTTAAGCCGAGGAGTTTGAGATCAGCCGGGGCAGCATAGCAAGACCCCAACTCTGCCGAGACCAGCTCAGTCATGGAGACCCCAACCCAGGCGGCCCTGAAGGAATTAAGAAACAGACACAGAGATAGAGAGAAAAAGATGTGGGACAGACAGGGGACCTCAGCATTCCCAGCTGAGAGCTTCCAACAGAATCTGCCCCACACATTTATTGACAGCAAGCAAGCGACAATCATTGCTTAACTAAAAGCATTCTTCGCAGGGAACAAAGCATTTTTTACCAGTGGCAAGAAACAGACTCTGGCGCACTGACCTGCTGCAGCTGGGACATGTCATTGAGGCACGTGTTGCTCATGCTATTGTTTATGGTTCAGAAGCCCCCCGAGTCGTCGTCCACCCAAGGGCGGGTTAGGTCTTTCTTTCCTTGGCTCCAGGAAGCCAACAACCTCTCGCAATGTGTGTCACCACCATCACGAGGATGTTACAGCACCATAGATATTTTGTATATGGCCAGTTTCTTTAAGACCTTTGTATGCCAGGCTGAGGGCCTGTTCTCAATTGCTCCTAACACAACTCTACAAAACACAGAAAATTAACCAGGTGGTAGCACGTGCCTGCAGTCACAGCTACCAGGGAGGCTGAGGTGGGAGGATGCTTAAGACCAGGGGACCGAGGCTGCAGTGAGCCGTGATCACACCACCGTGCTGCAGCCTGGGTGACAGAGCGAGACCCTGTCTCACAAAAATAAAATAAATAAAAACCGCATCCTCAACAGGCTGAGGCCAGAGGAAACTGTAAACTTAAGAGTTCAAGGCCAGCCTGGGCAACACAGCAAGACTCTAATTTTTGTCTTCTTTTTTTTTTTCAGAGACTCTAATTTTTTAAATCAAATAATAATAATAATAATAGGACATTGTTTTTCTAACATACCAAGCCCCCAACCAGCCTCAAACTCTCCCTCTCCTTGGGAGTCAGGAGAAAGTGATCAACCCACTCCCTGCCTCCTTCTCAACCCTGCGTTGACTCTAGACACAGTGCAGTCCCAGCTCTGTGATAACCCAAAGGCCTTGGTGTTTCTCATGCCCTCCTGGGTGCCTCGTCTGTGAACTGGGGGTGTGAACATAGCAGAGCCTCCCCCTCGAGGCTGCGATAAGAACTAAGGAAGAAATATTCTTAAAGCCTGTTGGCTCCTAGAGCACAAAGATGTCAGTGCTGCCCACGCCTTAGCTCAGTCCCATAGCAACATCCAATAGGATCATGACTGCATCCCACACTATCCCTCCCTCCCGCACCATCACTCCATCCCACACCATCACTTGATCACACCACGCTTCCATCCCACAACATCACTCCATTCACACCAGCACTGTATCCCACACCATCACTCCATCGGATGCCATCACTCCATCCCGCACCATCACTCCATCCCACACCATCATCCATCCCTCACCACCACTCCATCCCACACCATCATTGCATCCCACACCATCACTCCATCCCACACCATCATCCATCCCACACCATCACTCCATCCCGCACCATCACTCCATCCCGCACCATCACTCCATCCCGCACCATCACTCCACCCCGCACCATCCCACACCATCACTCCATCCTGCACCATCACTCCCTCCCACACCATCACTCCCTCCCACACCATCACTCCATCCCGCACCATCATCCATCCCACACCATCACTTCATCTCACACCATCACTCCATCCCGCACTATCACTGCATCCCACACCATCATCCATCCCACACCATCACTCCATCCCACACCATCATCCATCCCACACCATCACTCCATCCCGCAACATCACTCCATCCCGCACCATCACTCCAACCCCCACCATCACTCCATCCCACACCATCAAACCAACCAAAACCAACCCACACCAACACACCAACC
>CAUYQU010081830.1:0-10954 GCA_963574635.1 Cheracebus regulus
CATTTTTAGACTGTATTCTAGCCTGGGCAATAAAACAAGAATCCCATTCTCTCTCCCTCTTTCTCTTCCTCTTTCTTTCTCTCTTTCATTCTTTGTTTCTTTCTTTTGCTGTTTCTTTCTTTCTCCTTTTCTCTCTTTTTCTAACATCTCTTCCTCTTTCTCTTTCATTTTTTTCTTTCTTTTGTGGTTCCTTTCTTTCTCCTTTTGTCTCTTTTTCTAAAATCTCTTCCTCTTTCTTTCTCTTTCATTCTTTTTTTCTTTCTTTTGCTGTTTCTTTCTCCTTTTCTCTCTTTTTCTAAAATCTCTTCCTCTTTCTTTCTCTCTTTCATAAAAAATAAATAAATAAATAAATAAACAAGTAAATAAATAAATAAAATTATAAAATAAGGAATGTAACCACATGTGGGAAAACAGGAATTAGGGATGGAGGGATAAGGAAGAGGCGTTGGTCAACAGGCAGCAGGTATGCCTCATTGTCTGAATGCAGGGATCTGGAAAGTTTCAGTTCCTTGATCCTATCTGGGAGGGCTAATGGTTGGTTTCCTGAGAAAGGAACACAAATGAAACAAATGTAAATATCTCAAGCTTCAGTTCTATGGGAAAGTTGGGCTGATATCAACGTCCATCAATTATCTGAATGCTTTCTAAGTTACTTTCCAAAAACCACACAGTTACCTTTGTTGAAAATTGCTTACAATGAGTTATCTGCTGGCAATTCATTTAAGTCCTGCAATTTTATTAAGCAAATCATTGGACATTATCTGACTTGCAAAAAAATGTATCTACTTATTAAAGGGATTCACTTAGTCATTAATAATCACACCTAAAACGCCTAATAGTTATCAGTGACTATTAACTTACCTGTTACTAACCTAGAGGCACCTTACTTTGTTAAACTTGAAGGAATGGAAACTAGGTTTAAAATAACTCTATAATATTGAAAATTGTCCACTTTGAGATTTTTTTTTTTTTACCCCATAGACTGTTAATAAATTTAGGCCAAATTAAAAAAAAAAATTGGTAGTCAAATATGATGGCCGGGCATGGTGGCTCATGCCTTTAATCCCAGCACTTTGGGAGGCTGAGGTGGGTAGATCACCTGAGATCAGGGGTTTGAGACCAGCCTAGCCAACATGGTGAAATCTCGTCTTTACTAAAATACAAAAATTAGCCAGGCTTGGTGGTGGGTGCCAGTAATCCTAGCTACTTAGGAGGCTAAGGCAGGAGAATCACTTCAACCCGTGAGGCGGAGGTTACAGTGAGCTGAGATCATGACACTGCATTCCAGCCTGGGCAACACAGCAAGACTCCATCTCAAAAAAAATAAAGATCTTAATTCTACAAAATAATAGGACTGATACATACTTTAAAATTAATTTACCATCTCTAATAAACACTCACATACCCATCACAGATTTAAGAATTGTTCATTTGGCCAGGTGTGGTAGATTATGCCTGCAAATCCCAATACTTTGGGAGGCTCAGGCAGGAGGGTCGCTTGAGCCCAGGAGTCTGAGTAACCAAGCCGGGTAACATAGTAAGATCCCATCTCTACAAAAATAAATAAAAATTAACTGGGCATGGTGGTGTGTGCCTGTGGTCACAGTTCCTTGGGAGGCTGAGGCAGGAAGATCACTTGAGCCTGGGAGGTCCAGGCAGTGAGCCATGACATGATTGTGCCACTGCCCTCTAGCCTTGTGACAGAGCAAAAAAAAATTTTTTTTTTTTTGCCATATTTGTTTACTTGTTTGAAGAATTTTACAGAAAAATAGAAACATATTATTTCACCTCTATGTGTTTCACTAGGCATCTTTTTAATAAAGAACATTTCCTACTTAACCAAAGTAACATTGCTACACTTAGAAATAATAACTTTAAAAATATGATGTAAAAGCTAGTCAATAGTTACATTTTCCCGTGTTGGAAATGGCTTTATAATGGGAAAAATCCACACTGGATTTATAATGGGAAAAATGCATCACTCAGCAAGGGTAGTTTACTTCCTGCAGAAAGGGTGCAACTTGCCGGCAGTCTTGCCACGAGAGCACACCTGAACAAAGGAGACAGGGACATTTATAACTTTCATAACCTGACACAATCACCCTACTGCTGTGTCCAGTTTCCATTGGCTGGAACAGGACCTCACATTGTATGCTTGACCGGATTGGATAAAACTTGAAAATTTCCTGAATAGATAAGGGGGAAAGAAGACAAGGAAGAAGACAAGAAAGAAAAGAAAGCTAGTTAGGAGAAGGTCAGGAGGGTTTCCAAATAAGGAATGGCATGCACCAGGGTTTGGAGCTTGCCCGGTTCTGTTGAGACATCTCAGGAGCGAGTCAAGGTAGCTGATTTAAGACTTAACTGATTTAGAGAATATATACATGGTATATGTTTATGCTAATATTGAATAATGGCCATAGAACAGAAGATTGTAACTCCTTATAATGCAGGCTAAGATAAACGTTGAAGAACTTTCCCATTTCTCATATCCCAGTTATCAGAAAGATGCCATTTGAAAACCAGGACAAGTCAGGGATCATGTATGTCTCTTAAATTTCCTTTAAAGGAGAGCAGTTCTCCTTCTATCCCCTGTTTCCCCCACTCTCCTTCATTATAGTCATTTGTTAAATAGATTCGATCAGTTGTCTTGTAGACTATTCCATCTTCTAGATTTATTGCATTTCTTCCTCATGGTATCATTTAAATTTTTACTCTGACATCTAGCTAGATCTGAAAGTTGTAGAGACTTGATAGTTTCAGGTGAAATACATTTGGTGAGAATACTTCACATGTACTTCATGCTGTATCGTATTAGGAGGCACCTAATGTCAGGTGGTAGCACTCTCAATGTGCTAAAGTCAATCACTGGATTAAGGTGGAAACAGCTCAATTCCTCCATTGGGAGTTGTCTTTTCCTTGAAACCAGCAAATGATTATTGGGGTTATATTATGGATCTATGAAATTATCCTTTCGTTAAATTTAACAGCATTGATGATCCCTTCTGAGTTAATTTCTTCATTATCTGGAGCTCTTTGGGTATTCTGAAAATCAAATCCTAATAAAAATGGAAGAAAAGGCTGGGCATGGTGGCTCACACCTGTAATCCCAGCACTTTGGGAGGCCAAGGTGGGTGGATCATGAGGTCAGGAGATCAAAACCATCCTGGTCAACATGGTGAAACCCTGTCTCTACTAAAAATACAAAAATTATCTGGGCGTGGTGGCACGTGCCTGTAGTCCCAGCTACTCAGGAGAATCACTTGAACCCGGGAGGGGGAGGTTGTAGTGAACCGAGATTGTGCCACTGTACTCCAGCCTGGTGACAGAGTGTGAGACTCCATCTCAAAAAAAAAAAAAAAAAAAAAGGTAAGAAAAATGCAAAATGCTTACTAGTTTCCTTTACTAAGCTTACTAAGTTTTTATAATAAAGAGTTGATGTCATGGCCATCTCCAGTGATGCCAAATAAGGTTTTTATGTGTTTGTTTTGTTTTGATTTGATCCGTTTTGGTTTAATCTGCAGTTTGGCTCTCTCTTATTTGAGTATGTTGATCGACCTACAGATTTTTCACATGCTCTATATATTCTGTCAATTAGAGTGAGAAAGCAAAGTGGCTAAGAGCAGTCTGAGGAATGTGAGGTATGCAGAACTTATCAGGCCCAGAGAGACATGAGCATGAGACTGCAGTCACATTGCCAGCACCCATGCCCCAGGCAATTGTTTACAGGCATTTTGTTTCTTCTTTCTTTCTCTGTAGTTTCTGGATAGCTGATAAACTACCTGAAATGTTATTACAAGTTGCACAATGTGACCTTCACCCATTATTCTGGAATTTGTGATAAAAGGAAAATGCACAGCCAGTCAATAGCTTATGGTATTGTAATAAACCAGTGAAAATTCTTTGTAAACTTAGAAATTTCCTCCTAACTTCTTTGTATTCTTTAAAAACTCACTTGGGGTCAGGCGCGGTGGCTAACGCCTGTAATCTCAGCACTTTGGAAGCATAAGGCGAGGGGATCACCTGAGGTCGGGAGTTCGAGACCAGCCTGACTAACATGGAGAAACCCTGTTTCTACTAAAAATACAACATTAGCTGGGCATGTTGGGGCATGCCTGTAATCCCAGCTACTCGGGAGGCTGAGGCAGGAGAATTGCTTAAACCCAGGAGGAGGAAACCCACTTGGAGCATATATTCAGGGCAACGGTTCTAGGACTCCTGGGCAATAGCTCTCAACCTTGACCCAAATAAACTCTGCTTAATTTTGCCTCAGTTTCTTTCTTTAGGTTAACAAGAATCATGCAAAAATTGTTTTAACTTTGACCAGAGATGGCTTTCTTCATTTGTTTTTTATGACCTTTCGATACCATCTCATTTGTCTTTGAAGGCTTCCTTGCTTTTTGGATTAACAATATGTTTCTGACATCAGAAGGAATCAGTACTAAATCAGGACATTTTTTAAAAATATAAATTCATAATAGTGGTAATTAAAATGTACATTTCAGTACTTTTATTTTTCTTTGGTTTTGACTTATATATATATTTCTTCCCTGTTACATTAAAAATCCTATTTCCAAATAAAGTTAACATTTGGGGGGCGGCGGCTGCGGCGGCCTACGGACAGACGGGAGGGCCGAGGCGCAGGCCCCGCCGCCGCCGTCTCACTAAAAAAAAAAAAAAAAAAAAAAAAAGTTAACATTTGGCTTATCCTAGAATATATGTAAAGTTGTTTCAGATTAACAATACAAATATTGACAATAAAACTACTGAATAAAGTTTCTTTGCAATTCTTTTTTTTTTTTTTTTTTTTTAAGATGGGGTTTCACCATGATGGCCAGGCTGGTCTTGAACTCCTGACCTCAGGTGATCCACCCACCTCGGCCTCCCAAAGTGCTAGGATTACAGGTGTGAGCCACCGTGCCCGGCCTCTTCTTCCTTTTGAGAGTATCTTGCTTGCTGTGTCACCCAGGCTGGAGTGTAGTAGCATAATAATCATAGCTCTCTGCAGCCTCGACCTCCTGGGCCCAGGCAATCTTCCCTCCACAGCCTCCCAAGTAGCTGGGACTACAGATGCATGCCACCGTGCTTGGCTAATTTTTAAATTTTTTTGTAGAGACTAAGTCTCACTATGTTGCCCAGGCTGGTCTTGAACTCCTGGGTTTGAGCAATCCTCCTGCCCTGGCCTCCAAAATTACTGGGATTATAGGCGTGAGCCACCATTCCTGGCTCTGTGCAATTCTTTTGATCTTAAATCCCACTATGGATATGTGGCCTACGAACTGAGTTTTAAGATTTCATAAAATTCTTTCTTTCTTTTTATGTTTTTTGTTTGTTTGTTTGTTTTTTAGCAATTTCACTGGCAGGATTATTTAGTTTGTTTTTGGTTTTAGGGACTTTTTTTTTTGTCTTCTTCGTTTAATTTGATTTGGGATTCTTAAAATGTTTAGGCATTCCAGATGTCAAAACCGTATTGCTATGGTTTGAATATCTGACCCCTCCAAGCCTCATGTTGAAATTTGATCCCGATGTTGGAGGTGGGGCCAAATGGGAAGTGTCTGGGTCATGAGGGTGGATGCCTCATGAGCAGCTTGGTGGTTTTCTCAAGGTAGTGAGTGAATTCTCCTTTTATTAATTCCCATGAGAGCTGGTTGTTAAAAAAGATCCTAGCACCTCCCCTCCTTGCTTCCTCTCTCACCAGGTGATCTCTCTTCCCCTTTGCCTTTTGCCATGAAGGGAAGGAGTCGGCAGCCCTCACCAGATGCAGACATCGGTGCCATGCTTTTTCTATAGCCTGCAGAACCATGAACCCAATAAATCTCTTTTCTTTATACATCACCCAGCCTCAGGTATTCCTTTAGAGCAACACTGAACAACCTAATACATATGTAAAAAAGGTTTATTCAAAGAAGTTTTCTTTCCCTCTGGAATAGTTATTTCTATCATTATTGTTATTATTTGCTGTGTAACAAATCACCTAAAGCGTAAGACAGCAATAATTGATTATGTTTTGCAATTTTTCAAGTTGATTGGATAGTTCTGCGTCACATGGTTTTGGTTGGGGTTACTCATATGGCTGCATTCAGCGAGCATCTGGGCTGGGCCGGAACATTCAGGAAGGCCTGTCTTACATGTCTAGGGCCTTGGAAATAAATGTGGGTTTGAGACCCTCAAATTTTTCTCCAAGTGGCCTCTGACTTGTGATGATTTCTCATCCTGTAAGTCTTTCCAAATGGCTCTTTGTCTTCAGAAGGATAGCCTGGGCTTCTTTATAGCACGGCAACTGGATTCCAAAAAAGCAAAATCCGAATCTGCTAGGCCTTGTAAGGGCCAGGCCTGGAACTGGAACAGTGTCACTTCTGTCACATTCTATTAGCCAAAGCAAGTCAATAAGCCAGTTCAGATTTATAGGTAGGGAAATCGACCCCATCTCTTGCTGGGAAGAGCAGCCTATGTGTATAAGGATAACAGTAAGTTTAGGCAACCATCTACTCCACCACTGCTATCATCTCCACCCACTCTCTTCACCACATGTATTAATAGCAAAAAGAAGAGAAGATATTGGACCGTTAATAAGTAATGAATCTTAGAAAGGTTGTTAAGTTCATGACTTACAGTAAATGAGACAACTTATTGAATCTGCCTCCACACAGTTGACAAGAATTGCATGCCATGTTCTAGACAGAAATATAGCCATACTCAAGCATTAATCAGGCTGCCCAGTGGCCCACTTCCTTCTTGATAAAAGTCACATAGCAGTAGATTCTGACCATCTGCATCTTTACTGTTCCTATAGTGGATTTCGGATATTAGAGCCATAATATTGCACCTCTTACTAAATCTGGAGATGCTTAGATAATTTTCTTGCAGTTAATCTTTTATTATGTCTTTATCCAATAAGAAAGGAAGTGATGGAAGTGTATGGGGCAGATGAGTGCAGCCTGCAGGTTTGCTGTTTGTGAGTAAATCAGAATTTTGAAGTTTACAAATTTGGGGCTCATACTCTTGAATGTACGTCTTTGCCTTCTCATGGAGCCTGTGTACTTGCTCATGCAGTATTAAATTCCAGGAAAACTATCTCCCCTACTCTCCTGGGGAAATCCTGACAGCTTTTCAAATCCCATTCAATTATAACCTCTTGCATAGTCATTCCTCCATAATGGTCATCTCCTCGTATCTATTTGCAATTAATGGAACCTCTTCTGTTTTCTCACAGTCCTCTGATTATACCTCTATCATAACATATCACCTCGTATGAGCTGTCCATCTCAGCTCTCAACCATTGCATCAGAATAGGAGCTTCTTGAAAGCAGGAACAATGTCTTTTTCACATCTCTTCCACTTCCCCTGAAAATTGTTTTCAAGTGTAGTCCAATAGGAAACAATGCAGGTTGAAGTGTTGACAGTATTTCTAGAGGCTATAGAAGGAAACCGCCCTTGTAGCTCATCTGACGCTGCCTGTTACCTATTAAGAATATGTCAGGGACCGGGCGCGGTGGCTCACGCCTATAATCCCAGCACTTTGGGAGGCCGAGGCGGGTGGATCACGAGGTCAAGACGATCCTGGCCAACATTGTGAAACCCTGTCTCTACTAAAAGTACAAAAAGTTAGCTGGGCGTGATGGCGCGCACCTGTAGTGCCAGCTACTGGGGAGGCTGAGGCAGGAGAATTGCTTGAAACCGGAAAACGGAAGTTGCAGTGAACCGGGATCACGCCACTGCACTCCAGCCTGGCGACAGAGTGAGACTGTGTCTCAAAAAAAAAAAAAAAAAAAAAAAAAGAATATGTCAGGCCCATGCCCAGTGGCTCACACCTGTAATCCCGACACTTTGGGAGGCCAAGGTTGGTGGATCACCTGAGGTCAGGAGTTCGAGATCAGCCTGGCCAACATGGCGAAACCCCAACTCTGCTAAAAATACAAAAAAGTAGCCAGGCCTGGTGGCAGGTACCTGTAACCCCAGCTACTTGGGAGGCTGAAGCAGAAGAATCGCTTGAACCTGGGAGACAGAGATTGCAGTGAGCCAAGATCATGCCATTGTACTCCAGCCTGGGCAACTAGAGCAAAACTCCTTGAAAAAAAAGAAAAGAATATGTGAGGAAAGTACAGTCAAGGGTGGCCTAACGTCGGGGATACATTCTCGGAAACTTGTCCTCAGGTGATTTTTGTGGCTGTGGCTGTGCGAGCATCATAGAGTTGCCATATACAAACCTAGATGGTAGCGCCTACTGTTCACCTTAGCTGTGTGGTATAGGCTGTTGGTCCTAGCTACAAACCTGTGTAGGAGGTTACTCTACTGAATACTGTGGCAATTATAACACAGTGGTTAAATATTTGTGTATCTAAACGTATCTAAACATAGAGAAGGTAAAACATAGAGTAGTAAATATGTATTATAGAGTTGCCAAATATATAGATATGTAGTATAATCTCATGGAACCACTGTTGTATATGCAGTCCTTACAGTGCATGACTTTATTTACATAAAGCTATCCTATGCATGTGCCAAGGCTGTCCATGGCTGCATTGCTGACACGACACCTGAGTTTACTCAGACATGCGCTAAAATTTCCATTACGGAATGAGCAATGGAACAAATGACTTCTGGGTTTTCTGCAACAGCTGATGCAGCCTGGCCTACATACACCTCTTGCCAAGAGCTCACTTATGCCCAGGGGAAGAGCTTCGTGTCCAGGCAGATGACTGTACGGGCCAGAAAGAGGCAGTGAAGAGTCCTGCAGCAGGAATGAGCCTCTGCCTTTCTCCTCTCCAACAGTTGCATCTGTAAGGTTGCGTGTGGTCACTCCCCTGCTCAGGAAGACAGCAGAGTTTCTGCAGGGCCTGGCAGAGTAACCATGGCTAATTCTCAGGCATTAGTCAGCACTGCCTCCACCTGCTTAATAGTTCTCTCCCTGTCACTTACAAGTTCACCTGCTTATAAGTTCGCTCTCTGTCACTCTATTAATCTTTTAAAGTGTGTATCTATAAAACTGGGATTAAATAGAAGTTTCTTGGCATAGAGCTTTGTGTATTTTAAACTGCCATTGCATTTTAGTTCTGGTTTTTACTATTTTTCTAATTGGTAGATGATAATCACTTAAAATATGTTTGTGGATTGAAGAATTAACTTGTTACTAGGTATTATTGAGCAAAGTAGAAACATACATCAATTTAAAAGTGGGAGATCTTTTTTTTTTTTTCTTTTTTGATATGGAATCCTGCTTTGTCTGTCACCCAGCCTGGAGTATAGTGGTGCAATCTTGGCTCACTCCAAACTCCCCTTCCTGGGTTCAAGTGATTCTTGTGCCTGAGCCTCCTAAGTAGCTGGGATTACAGGCACGTGCCACCACACCTGGCTAATTTTTGTATTTTCAGTAGAGGCGTTGTTTCACTATTTTGGCCAGGCTGGTCTTGAACCCCTGATCTCAAATGATGTGCCTGCCTCGGCTTCCCAAAGTGCTGGGGTTACAGGTGTGAGCCATTACACCCAGCCTGAGCTGGTCTTTAGGTAATAATGTAAGTAGGCGAAGCTGGTTCCTGGGGACAGTCGGATGGGAGGGGCTCCCTAGCAGAGCCTCCAACTGACCTGCGCACTGGGAGGAGCGTGCACTGAGAGAAATACGCACTGGGGTGGAGCCACAGGAGTTGGCGCCGTGTTTGCAGCGGGGAGGAGCCTGGCCCCTCCTGGGTGGAAGCTGGAATTCAATCTTTGGGGTGAGAAACCTACACTAGCAGGAACTCTGGCCTTCCGGAAAGTTCCTGTGCCCTCCCGCTACCCGCCTTTTTTTTTTTTTTTTTTAAGTTCTGAGATACAAGTGCAGAACGTGCAGGTTTGTTACATAGGTATGCGTGTGCCATGGTGGTTTGCTGCACCTATCAACCCGTCATCTAGGTTTTAAGCCCTGCAGGCATTAGGTATTTGTCCTAATGCTTTCCCTCCCCTTGCCCTCTACTCCCTGACAGGTCCTGGTGTGTGATGTTCCCCTCCCTGTGTCCATGTGTTCTCATTGTTCAACTCCCACTTATGATTGAGAACAGGCAGTGTTTGGTTTTCTGTTCCCGTGGTAATTTGCTGAGGATGATGGCTTCTAGCTTCATCTATGTCCCTGCAAAGGACTTGATCTCATTCCTTTTCACAGCTGCACAGTCGTCCATGGTGTGTATGTGCCACATTTTCTTTAAGCAGTCCATCATTGATGGGCATGTGGGTTGGTTCCATGTCTTTGCTATTGTGAACAGTACCGTAATAAACATACATGTGCATGTGTCTTTATAGTACTGTAATAAACATACATGTGCATGTGTCTTTATAGTAGGATGATTTATAATCCTTTGGATATATACCCAGTAACGGGATTGCTGGGTCAAATGGAATTTCTGGTTCTAGATCCTTGAGGAATCACTACACTGTTTTTCACAACATTTGAACTAATTTATATTCCCACCAACAGTATAAAAGTGTTCCTATTTCTCCACAGCCTCACCAGCATCTATTGTTTCTTGACTTTTTAATAATTACCATTCTGACTGGCATGAGGTGGTCTCTCATTGCAGTTTTGATTTGCATTTCTCTAATGACCAGTGATGCTGAGCTTTTTTTCATCTTTGTTGGCTGCATAAATGTCTTCTTTTGAGAAATGTCTGTTCATATCCTTTCTTGCTTTTTGATGGGATTGTTTTTTTTTTTTTCTTGTTAATTTGTTTAAGTTCCTTGTAGATTCTGGATATTAGATCTTTGCCAGATGGGTAGATTGCAAAAATTTTCTGCCATTCTGTGGATTGTCTGTTCACTCTGTTGATGGTTTCTTTCTTTTTTTTTTAAAGAAAAAATGAAAGAGAAAGAGGAAGAGATTTTAGAAAAAGAGAGAAAAGGAGAAAGAAAGAAACTGCAAAAGAAAGAAAAAAATGAAAGAGAAAGAAAGAGGAAGAGATTTTAGAAAAAGAGAGAAAAGGAGAAAGAC
>CAUYQU010081834.1:0-69707 GCA_963574635.1 Cheracebus regulus
CAACTCTGGCTAATATGAATGAATGCTGCTTCTGTATTCAACACTCTTTTTTAGCCTAAGTATCAGTCTAGTCTTCCATTCTTCTAGATAAGATGTATTAGGACACCCAACCATAAAATTACCCCTGCTTCTTGGAGGCCAAAGCAGGTGGATCACCTGAGGTCAGGAGTTTGAGACCAGCCTGCCAACGTTATGAAGCCACATTTCTACTAAAAATAAAAAAATTACAGGTGGCGGACACCTGTAATCCCAGCTATTCAGGAGGCTGAGGCAGGAGAATTGCTTGAACCTGGGAGGTGGAGGTTGCATTGAGCTGAGATTGCACCACTACACTCCAGCCTGGGCAACAAGAGTGAAACTCCGTCTAAAAAAAAAAAAAAAAAAAATTACCCCTGCTTTTTGATGCATAAAAACCAAAGCAAAACCTGCTTCTTTAAACTTTCCCTAAAGTTACCTCATGCAAGCCTAATTTGTAAGTGTTCTCTAACACCCTTTCACTGAGGTGCCCCATGGTTCTCCATGTTGTGTCTTCTCCTTTACTACGGTGAATTATAAAAAAACCCAATTTGTTACATTTTGGGTGAATTTCTAGTGGTCTTTGGCTAGAGGGTCTTGATAAAGGTAAACAAATCAACTTTCTTTGTGATATCGACAGTGCAAATGTGAGTCAGATGAGTTGCTATAAATGTTTAAAACAAAAAACAAATGGAGTACAATTTGCTCTTCTGAGCCTGTAAACAAAGTTGATCTCTTTTGTTCTATTGGTACCAAGATGGATTAGCTTATTTTAGGAAGGAAAATGACAGATGAATTTTATCAAGGAGGGATCTATCTCCTGCTGAGAGCAATCTTCCCCATGTATCCTCAGGGACACATCTTCTTTTACATAAACAAAACAAACATACAAAATCCCTGAACTCCACACCAATTTGTAAAACATTTTCTTCTAAAGCAGTAAAATTTTAATGACCTACATTATGATAAGGTCTTTTTAGGGACTGAGGGATAAAGAGGAGTTTTGTTTTTTTGAATATTCTGATTAACTTGAGTGTTTGCTTCAGTAATAATGTGAAGGAACAAAACAACATCGAACTTACCACCATTAGAAATAGGGACATTGAGAGAAAGAAGGGAGAATAAGAACAAAAGGATAATGTGAATTTTTCAGCACTATTTTAGGAAAGACAGGAACATTATAAGGGCAGGAGGATTTCTACGACTGGTAATACGGTTTGACTGTGTCTCTACCCAAATCTCATCTTGAAATGTAGCTCCCATAATTCTCGTGTGTTGTGGGAGGGATGTGGTGGATGATAATTGAATCATGGGCGTGTTTCCCCCATACTGTTCTTGTGATAGTGAGTAAGTCTCACCAGACCTGATGGTTTTACAAGTGGAATCCCTTCACTTGGTTCTCATTCTCTCTTGCCACCACCCTGTAAAAAGTGCCTTTCACCTTCTGCCATGATTGTGAGGCCTCCCCAGTCACGTGGAACTGTGAGTCCATTAAACATCTTTTTCTTTAGAAATTACCCAGTGTTTGGTGTCTTTAATGAAAACACGAAAAGGGACTAATACAACTGGATAAGAGGAGAATAAAAAAACAAGCTCAGAGAGATATAGAACCAGGTTTATACTCTGCTATGATTTGAGAAGAAAGCAATAATATTTATGTATACATGGGTAAAATCATGGAGTATTCTGGTAAGAATGCTTAGGAAACTAGTAAGAGCAGCTTATTCCACACAGGAATGCTGTGTGGCTAGGTCAGAGAGAGGAAGAGAGATTTACCTCTGTGTGTGTCTGTGTGTGTGTGTGTGTGTTTATTCCACACATGCTTTGTTTACTAAAAAAAATAAAATTCTAATATAAAACTAATCAGTCATAAAAGAATTATATATAAAGAGAATAACATCTGATCCTGAGATACAACAAACTCATTTTCTTTTCTATTTTTCTGAGACAGAGTCTTGCTGTCACCCAGGCTGGAGTGCATTGGTGATATCTCAGCTCACTGCAACCTCTGCCTCCCAGGTTTAAGCAATTCTCCTTCCTCAGCCTCCCGAGTAGCTGGGATTACAGGCGCCTGCCACCATACCTGGCTAATTCTTATATTTTTAGTAGAGACGGGGTTTTACCATGTTGGCTAGGCTGGTCTCAAACTACTTGTGAGCCACCTGCTTCGGCCTCCCAAAGTGCCGGGATTGCAGGCGTGAGCCACTGTGCCCGGCTACAAACTCATTTTCAAAAGGGAAAAACTACCAATATTACTTGTACATTAATAGAACCAGAAGGTTTTGGGAACCCTTTTTTATGGAGTTAAGTTTCAGTTCAACTCCTGGCTCTTCTTTTTTTTTCAGCTGGACGACAGTGTGCTTAAGTTTAAACAATTTAAACTTTCTGAGCCATAGAGTTCTCTTCTTAATAGAGGGATTTAGAAATGTCTACCTCCGAGCATTATTGTGAAGCTCTCGTCAATTAAGCAGAGAAATACACTTAGCCAGTGAGTGATTTTTAGAAAATTCTCATTTTTCCACGTTTACTGATTTTGTTACCCTCATCTTGCTCTCCCACATCACCAGCCTACTTCTTTGAAGTGGCTAGAAGTGAAATATTTCACAAAAGAAAATCTGGGAGTACACCTCGGAAGAAAGGGAAGATGGAAGTAGGAGATGTGGCATAGGGCTATTCTGCAGGCAGGTTTTCGAAGAGAATGGTGCCCCTGTATTAGTTTCTTGGGGCTGCTGTAACGAAGTACCTCAAACGTGGTGGCTTAAAACAACACAAATTTAGTTCTCGAATTTAGAAGTCTGAAACCAAGCTGTTAACAAGACCATGCTGTTGCTGAGGGCTCTGCTGAAGAATTCTTAGTTACCTCTTTCTGCCTTCTGGTGATCTCAGCAGTCCTTGGTCATCCCTGACGTGTAGTTGCATCACTGCAACTTCTGCCTCCATCTGACTTCCCTGGATCTCTGTGAGTCCTGTTTTCTTATAAGAACACGAATTAATTGGATTTAGGGCTTGCTGTACTCCAAAATGACCTCATTTTAACTTGATTACTTCTGCAATGACCCTGTCTTCAAAGATGGTCACATTTACAGGTACTTGGAGTTAGCACTTCAAACTGTATTTTTGGGGGGAAATAATGCAACCCACGACACCTCCCATCTCAGTAAACATGTGACTTGTAGTCACATGGAGAGGGAGGGATGCAAACAGAATGGCTGTGTGTAGGAGTCAAATGCAACGAACAGTAAGCTGATCTTGGGACATAGATCAAGTGTCCTTCCTGTAAGTGGCTGCTAGAATACCTTGCTGAAACTTTCCAAACTGCAGACATCCTTTCCCATGTTTAATACAAGAGAATTTTTGTAGTACCTCTGAAAACGTTGACTCTCACTTGCAGACCTCTGAGTTATGGTTTATAAAGGGGTAGGGTACTGCAGTCTCAGTTTCTGTCCTAAAGGTTGGTTTTAAAAGTATATGTCACATTTACACATTTACACATTTACATTGACTCTTTTTTTTTTTTACTAAAAGGAGAATCTCCAGGCTCAAGAAGAATAATGGTGAAATTTAAAATGATGTAAAATATACTTGTCACTAAGTGTAAGAGTTCAGAGGAGTAGGCTGCTTCTAACATTTACAGAGCCTTAGACAAGAGTACATGGAGGTCCCCAACTGCACCCTTTGCCTTTTTTTCTTTATAACATGCCTCATCCATATCTGGTGGACATTCCAGAACTCAGGTCCAAGCGCCATCTGTTCCCCCAAACAGACGCCTCTTCACTATGCCTCAGACTTAAGAATATGTTCACCTGAAGAAATGTCTGCTGAAAAGAAACCAGCACAAGCTTCGGAGGCGGGTTTATGGCTATTCAAGCATGAAATTTGGAGTCCTCTGTGCCAAGAATATGACCCAGAAGGCGAGGAAAGACTCAGAATCTAGAAAACGACAGTATCTTAACCCTTTGGTTTTATTATAAAGACAGGGAAGAGAAAATCTATATCGACTCTCTGTAAAGTAGGGGACCTCAGAGTGGGGGCTTGATGACCCAGGTTTAAGGGCAGGATGCTAGGTGGTTTTGTCCATAATTTATTACATTAGTCCTCTTTACCTGGAACATGAAAACTAACTTTATTAACATCTACATTTTCTTTTCTAAGACTGTGGCCATGGTTTCAATAGCATTCTGTTGTCACTTTTGACTCATATTATAGCTTGGTTGATTTATATACTATTTTGAACACTTAAAAACAGGATATTGCAAGCTGGGTGCAGTGGTGCACACCTGTTGTCTCAGCTATTCAGGAGGCTGAGGCAGGAGGATTACTTGAGCCAGGAGACTAACCTGGGCAACATAGCAAGACCCCGTCTTAAAAAGAGAACAGTAAGATCTCTCATCTTTACCCTATTTGCTATATAGTACTTAACTTATTCTGATAGGTGGTAGACTGCTTGATATAAGGAGATTGTTTATCAGGTCAATTGGTGAATATTAAAGGACTTCAAAGTAAAGAACGTGCCCCAGATGGGACCTCTGAAAAATATACCAAAAATTACCGCACTGCTGCTTCTCTGGATTATGACTTGAATTTTTATGGTTATGAGGATTTGTGTTGTGAAGGTAGACTGAATTAAGAGAGAGAATTGAAAAATACTGTCATTGCGCATGAACAAGTTGGGAAGTCTATTCCCTTCAGCCCTGAAATATCATACTGGATATACCAGGGATAGGGACAGAGATAATGAAGAAGCTCCTCATGAGTTTTAATAAGCAAGACTGGTCCTTGCTATCTTTATGTTATCTCAGGAAACCCAGGAAAGCTATGACTGTTAAGGGCTGTATATCCTACTAGTGATACAAATATGGAGGATGTTTTGCACATAAGGAGTTACACTATAGAATTGTTTATGATTATAAAAATTTGAAACAAATATTTAGCAATTTTCTAACAGTGTAGAACACTTATTCAAGAATAGTCTATGATTAGTCCTGTACTACAGTCATGTACTATAACATAATATCACAATTCATGTTATAGTACAATATTTAATAACATGGAATATTCCAATAACTATATTAAGTAAAGTGGGCTGTAGAGGAACAGCATGTCTCATATAATTTAAAGTTCGAGAAGGCAGAATTATTTTTATGTACTCAAATGGAAAAGCTTTATCAAGTATACCAAAGCATTAATGGTATTGATCCTTAAGAGTGGTTTAATTTTCTGCCTTTAAGTTTTTCTGAATTTTGCATATTGTCTTCAATAGACAAATAATATTTTACTAATCAAAAATAAAGATGATGAATAAAAGCATCAACCTCTTTTAGAAAAAAGGCAGTAAGTTACTTCTTGATGTAAAGGTAAGATCATGGGATGTATGAGCTGTTATGTCCATCTTCTCTTTGCCTCTCTATTCATAGATATTTGAGGCTTTGACTCCTGTGTGTCTATACAGAACATTAATTTACTTGTGTAAAGAGGTGTCACTATCTTTATTTTTAAAAACGAAAGATGGTATTTAACATTATCACAAACAATGACAGCAGTAGCAATACTAATTGTGCACATTTATGTAACATCTGTCAATTAGCAAAACTTCTTCACACTTGTCTAAAGAAGAGTAATTCTGCCCAAGGAAAATGTTCTCATTATTCATGGACGAGAAAAGCATTATATGAGGCCAATTTAAATTTTTATAATATAATAAAATAGGGAAGAATAAATTATAGATTAAATTCAACTTTTATATTTTTAATAGAAGTATAAAACTAAGCTTCAACTGAAGATTATTGTGGGTTGCTTGCAAGTGACAGATTTGAGTTCTGCCCATTGGAAGTTACTTTGCTGCTGTTGTATTAATATAACTTGTTCCTCTCTATCCACCTACTTTTCCATGAAGGAAGATCCAACATGTTATACAAAAGTATGAAAGGATGCAGTCAAATGCACAAATCAGCCCCTCCCAGCTTGCTTTACAACCTACTACTTCACAAACACTTTACAAGCCATATTTTCAGTGTGAGATGAGACAAGTTTTACACGTAGCAAAGGGGGGAATCACCTAGAAACAATCTGAAGAGCTACGTTTCCTAGGAAATGCATACCATTGTTTTCACTTTATTGTGTGCTGTGCAGGAATGTACCATACAGGTTACATGGTTTGGCTGTGTCCCCCCCTGCACAAATTTCATCTTGAATTGTAGTTCCCATAATCCCCATATGTTGTGGGAGGGACCAGGTGGAGACAGTTGACTAATGGGGGAGGTTTTTCCTATCCTGTTCTCATGATTGTGAGTCTCATTTCTCACAAGATCTGATGGTTTTTCAAAGGGCATCCACCTTCACTGGACACTCATTCTGTCTCCTGCCACCCTGTGAAGAGGTGCCTTCTGCCTTGATTGTAAGTTTACTGAGATGTCCCAAGCCATGCAGAACTTTTAGTCAATTAATCTTTTTTTCTGTATAAATTACCCAGTTTGATGTATTTCTTCATAAAAATATGAAAAGAGACTAATACATGTTTCTTAAATTGTATGTATTAAAGGGAAGGCTCATTTTCCTGTTTCCTTCACTTTTTGTTTATAGAATATCTTCTAAGTTCAGATCTCTCTCTTTTTTTTAACTTTTATTTTAGATTCAGTGTTATATGTTCAGGTTTGTCACATGGATAAATTGCGTGTCTCTGAGGTTTGGTATACCAATGATTTCATCACCCTGGTAGTGAGCATAGTATTTGATAGGTAGTTTTTTGATCCTTGCTCTCCTAGTATTCTTCACCCTCAGGTAGGTCCTTTGTCTGTTGTCCCCTTTTTGTGTCCATGTGTACTAAATGTTTAGCTTCTACTTATAAGTGACAATATGCAGTATTTGGTTCTCTGTTCCTGCATTAATTCATTTAGAATAATGGCCTCCAGCTGCATCCATGTTGCTGCCAATGACATTATTTTGTTCTTTGTTTATGGCTGTGTTGTATTCCATGGTATATACGTACCACATTTTCTTTATACAGCCCACTGTTGATGGGTATCTAGGTGATTCCATATCTTTGCTATCATGCATAGTGTTGGGATGAACTTGTGAATGCTTGTGTCTCTTTGGTAGAACAATTTATATTTCTTTGGGTATATACCCAGTAATGAGACTGCTGGTCAAATAGTTCTGCTTCACTTCTTTGAGAAATCTCCAAAATGCTTTCCACAGTGGCTGAACTAATTTACATTCCCACCAGCAGTGTGTTAACCTTCCCCTTTCTCTGCAAACCCACCAATATGTGTTATTTTTTTGAATGTTTTATAAAAGGCATTCTGACTGGATTGAGATGGTATCTCATTATGGATTTGATTGACAGTTCTCTTATCATTAGTGATACTGGGTGTCATCTCATCTGCTTGTTGGACGTGTGCTTGTCTTTTTTTGAGAAGCATCTGTTGTTTTTTTGCTAGTTGATTTGTTTATGTTCCTTACAGATTCTGGATATTAGACCTTTGTCAGATGTATAGTTTGCAAATACTTTCTCTCATTCTATAGATTGTGTATTATTCTGCTGATAGTTTCTTTGCTTGCAGAAGCTCTTTAGTATAATAAGAGATTTTCTTTTGTTGCAGCTGCTTTTGGAGACTTCATCATAAAATATTTCCCAATGTCTATGTCCTGAATAGCATATCTTAGATTTTCTTCTGAGGTTTTTATAGCTTTAGGTCTTAGATTTAAGTCTTTAGTCCATCTTGAGTTAATTTTTATATATGTTGAAAGGAAGGGCCAGGTATGGTGGCTCATGTTTCTAATCCCAGCACTTTCGGAGGCTGGGGCAGGTAGATCACATGAGGTCAGGAGTTTGAGACCAGCCTGCTCAACATGGGTAAAAACTGTCTCTACTAAAAAAATTAAAAAACAAAAAAACAAAAAAAAAACATTTAGTTGGGTGTGGTGGTGGGCAATTGCAATTCCAGCTATTAAGGAGGCTGAGATAGGAGAATTGCTTAAACCCAGGAGTCAGAGGTTGTGGTGAGCCAAGATTGCACTATCACCCTCTAGCCTGGGCAACAAATGTGAAATTCCTCCACCTCCCCCACAAAAAAAGAAAGAAAGGAAGAGGTCCAGTTTTAATTTTCTGTATATGGCCAGTCACTTATCCTAGCACCATTTATTGAAGAGAAATTCCTTTTCCCATTGCTTGTAACCTGTTACATTGTGTCCAGTTTTGTGCCAGTACCATAATATTTTGTTTACTGTAACATATAGTTTTACATCAAGTAGTATGATGCTTCCGGCCTTGTTCTTGTTGCTTAGGATAACTTTGGCTATTTGGGCTCCATTTTGGTTTCACATATATTTTAGAATAGTTTTTTCTAGTTCTGTGAAAAGAATGTCATCAGTAGTTTGATAGGAATAGCATTGAATCTGTAAAATGCTTTGGGCAGGATGGTCATTTTAATAATATTGATTCTTCCTACCCATGAGCATGGAGTGTGTTTCCATTGGTTTGTGATGTCTCTGATTTCTTCAGAAGTGTTCTGTAATTCTCACTGTAGAGATCTTTTATCTCCTCACTTGGCTGTATTTCTAAATATTTTATTGTATTTGTGGCTACTGTGACTGAGATTGTGTTCTTGATTTGGCTCTCAGCTTGGACATTACTGGTATCTAGAAAGGCTACTAATTTTGGTATGTTGATTTTGTATCCTGAAACTTTGATGTATATTATTTATTTTCTTTGCTAGCTTTGGGGTTGGTTTGCTCTAGTTTTTCTGGTTCCTCTAGGTTGTTAATTTGAGATCTTTCTAATTTTTTTAATCTTGGCATTTAGAACTATAAACACTGCTCTTAACACTGCTTTAGCTGTGTCCCAGAGATCCTGATATGGTATATCTTTATTTCATTACTTTTTAGGAGGCTTTTGGTGGAGTCTTCATGGTTTGCTGGGTATAGAATGATATCATCAATTAAGAGAGGTAGTTTGACTTGTTCTGTTCTTATTTGGATGCCTCTTATTTCTTTACCTTGATTGATTTCTCTGGCTACAATTTCCAGTTTATACTGAAAGAACTGATGAGAGTGGGCATCTTTCTCTTGTTTCAGTTTTCAAGGGGTATGTTTCCTGCTTTAAGCTTTAATAGGATGTTGGCTGTGAATTTGTCATAAATGGCTTTTATTACTTTACCGTATGATCCTTTGTTGTATTAAAGTTTGTCTGGGGTTTTTAGCATGAAGAAATGCTGAATTTTATCAAAAACCTTTCCTGCCTTTATTAAGAGGATCATGTGTATTTTGTTTTTAATGATAAATGATTCAATTCAGTAATAAAACTTAACTATCATAAATATATATGCTTCCAATACTGGAACATTCAGATTTATAAAACAAGTTCTTAGAGACCTATGAAGAGAATTAAATAGTCATCCAGTAGTAGTGTGAGACTTCAGTACTCCACTGACGGTGATAGACACGTCATCGAGGCAGAAAACAAAGATCTCCATGATATAAATTTGACACTTGACTAAACCAAGTAGACTAAGAGGCATCAATAGAATACTCTATGCAATAATAAAATACACATTTTTCTTATATGCACATGGCACATACTTTAAGATTAGCCACATGCTCAGCAATCCTCAGCAAATTCTAAAAATTCTAAATCATGTAAACCACACTTTTAGACTATAACAAAATAAAACATAATTCAATACCAAGAAGAGCTTTCAAAATCATACAATTACATGGAAATTAACCAATCTGCACCTCAACTTTTGAGTAAATTATGAAATTAAGGCAGAAATCCAAAAGTTCTTTGAAACGAATGAAATAAACTTGTAACATATCAGAATCTCTGGAACACAGCTAAAGCAGTGTTAAGAGGAGTGTTTATAGTGCTAAATGCCTACATTAAGAAGATAGATCTTTTCAAAAAAAAAGAAAAAAGCTCCTGGATTTATTGATTTTTTTTGAAGTTTTTTTGTGTCTCTATCTCTTTCAGTTCTGCTCTGATCTTAGTTATTTCTTGCCTTTTGCTAGCTTTCGAGTTTGTTTGATCTTGCTTCTCTGGTTCTTTTAATCATGACACTAGAGTGTCGATTTTAGATCTTTCCTTGCTTCTCCTGTGGGCATTTAGTGCTATAAATTTTCCTCTAGACACTGCTTTAAAAGTGTCCCAGATATTCTAGTATGTTGTGCCTTTGCTCTCACTGGTTTTAAAGAGCACTTCTTTATTTCTGCCTTCATTTCATTATTTGGTAGTCATTCAGGAGCAGGTTGTCCAGTTTCCATGTAGTTGCATGGTTTTGATTGAGTTTCTTAATCCCGAGTTCTAATTTGATTGCTCTGTGGTCTGAGAGACTATTATGATTTCCGTACTTTTGCATTTGCTGAGGAGTGATTTACTTCCAATTATGTGGTCAATTTTAGAATAAGTGTGACATGGTGCTGAGAAGAATGTATATTCTGTGGATTTGGGGTGAAGAGTTCTGTAGATGTCTATTAGGTAAGCTTGGTTCAGATCTGAGTTCAAGTCCTGGATTTCCTTAGTATTTTTCTGTGTCATTGATCTGTCTAATATTGACAGTCAAGAGCTAAAGTTTCCCACAATTATTGTGTGGGAGTCTAAGTCTCTTTGTAGGTCATTAAGAACTTGCTTTATGCATCTGGGTGCTCATGTATGGGGTGCTTATATATTTAGGATAGTTAAGCTCTTCTTGTTGCAGTCATGCTTTTCCCATTATATAATGCCCTTGTCTCTTTTGATCTTTGTTGGTTTAAAGTCTGATTTATCAGAGTCTAGGATTGCAACTCCTTTTTTTTTGCTCTCCATTTGCTTGGTAAATCTCCCCCTATCCCTTTATTTTGAGTCTGTGTGTGTCTTTGCATGTGAGTTGGGTCTTCTGAATACTGCACACTGATGGGTCTTGACTCTTTATCCAATTTTCCAGTCTGTGTCTTTTAATTGGGGTACTTAGCCCATTTACATTTAAGGTTAATACTGTTATGTGTGAATTTGATCCTGCCATTTTGATGCTAGCTGGTTGTTTTGCCCATTAGTTTATGCAGTTTCTTTATTTGGTGGTCTTTATCATTTGGTATCCTTTTACAATGGCTGATACTCGTTATTCCTTTCCATGTTTAGTGCTTCCTTCAGGAGCTTTTGTAAGGCAGGCCTGGTGGTGATGAAATCTCTTAGCGGTTGCTTGTCTGTAAAGGATTTTATTTCTCTTTAACTTATGAAGCTTAGTTTGGCTGGATATGAAATTCTGGTTTGGGAAAACTGGCTAGCCATATGCAGAAAGCAGAAACTGGATACCTTCCTTATACCTTATACAAATATTAACTCAAGATAGATTAAATATTTAAACATAAGTCCTAACACCATATAAACCCGAGAAAAAAGCCTATGCAATACCATTCAGGACATAGGCATGGGCAAGGACTTCATGACTAAAAGACAAAAAGCAATGGCAGCAAAAGCCAAAATAGACAAATGGGATCCAATTAAAGAAGAGCTTCTGCACAGCAAAAGAAACTATCAGTAGAGTGAACCGGCAGCCAACAGAATGAGAAAAAAATTTTGCTACCTACCTGTCTAACAAAGGCCTAATAACTGGAATCTATAAAGAACTTAAATAAATTTACGAGAAAAAAATCAGCCCCGTCAAAAAGTTGGTGAAGGACATTAACAGACACTTCCCAAATAAGACATTTATGCAGCCAACAAACATGTGAAGAAAAGCTCATCATCACTGGTCATTAGAGAAATGCAAATCAAAACCACATTGAGATACCATCTCATGCCAGTTAGAATGATGATCATTAAAAAATCAGGAGACAACAAATACTGGAGAGGATATGGAGAAATAGGAATGCTTTTACACTGTTGGTGGCAGTGTAAAGTTATTAGTTCAACCATTGTGGAAGATAGTGTGGCCATTTCTCAAGGATCTAGAACTAGAAATACCATTTGACCCAGCAATCCCTTTACTGGGTATATACCTAAAGGATTATAAAGCATTCAATTATAAAGATACATGCACACATATGTTTCTTGTGGTACTGTTTACAATAGCAAAGACTTGGAACCAACCCAAATGCCCATCAATGATAGACTGGAGAAAGAAAATGTGGCACATAAACACCATGGAATGCTATGCTGCCATTAAAAAAGGATGAGTTCATGTCCTTTGCAGGGACATGGATGAAGCTGGAAACCATCATTCTCAGCGAACTGACACAAGAACAGAAAATCAAACACTGCATGTTCTCACTCATAAGTGGGTGTTGAACAATGAGAACATGTGGACACAGAGAGGGGAACATCACATACCAGGGCCTGTCAGGGGGTGCAGGGGGCTCAGGGAGGGATAGCAGGGAATTGGGGGATTGGGGAGGGCTAACATTAGGAGAAATACCTAATGTAGATGACAGGGGGATGGATACAGCAAACCACCATGGCACATGTATACCTATTTAACAAACCTGCATATTCTGCACATGTACCCCAGAACTTAAAGTACAGTAATAAGAAGTTAGATCTCAACAACCTAAAATCACACCTAGAGGAACTGGAAGAACTATAGCAAACCAACCCCAAAGCTAGCAGAGAAAAGAAATATCCATAATCAGAGCCGAACTGAATGAAGCTGAGATGCAAAATCTACACAAAAGATCAATGAAACCTAAAATTTGTTTTTGAAAGAATAAATAAATCTAGCTAGCTAGGTTAATAAAAGGGAGAGAAGATCCAAATAAACACAGTCAGAAATGACAAAGGTGACACTCCCACCAATCCTGCAGAAATACAAGGAGTCCTCCAAGACTATTACGAACAACTCTATACACACAAACTAGAAAATCTAGAAGAAACTGATAAATTCCAGGAAACATAAAATATCAAGATTGAACCAGAAAGAAATTGAAATCCTAAACAAATCACTAATGAGTTCCAAAGTTAAATCTATAATAAAATATTTACCAACTAGAAAAAGCTTTGGACCAGATGAACGTACAACCAAATCCTATCAGATGTATAAAGAAGAGCTGGTAGCAATCCTACTAAAATTATTCTAAAAAATCAAGGAGGAAGGACTAGTCCCTAAATCATTCTATGAGGCCAGAATCATTCTGATACCAAATCTGGCAGGGACACAGTGAAAAAATGAACTTTAGGCAATTATCCCTGATGAACATGAATGCAAAAATCTTCAGCAAAATAGTAGCAAATTGAATCCAGCAGCACATCAAAATTTAATCTACCATGATCAAATAGGCTTTATTCTTTGGATGTAGTTCTCCTTCAATACACACAAATTAATAAATGTGATTCATCACATAAACAGAACTAACATCTGATAGTCCTTTCTTAAAATAATCCTAAGAAATTTACTAAAATTAATCAAGGGTTGAGGGAAAAAACTTTAAGAAAAACTTAAGACAGTAGTTATTTATTGAGCATCCTTCTGCCAATCGCCACAGGTACAAGCAATTGTGCCTGTTATAATAAAGAAAAAGTATGAAAATGTAGCCAATCTTAGAAATTAATTTCAGAAAGGCCACTGTAAGGATCTGTGTTTAGGTAGAACACATTTTTTTCAACATCTCCACCCTAACTGAAGGAGAGGACAAATAGGAATTCTCTTAATTATTTGGAGTAAACTGATGTTCTAAGAGATAGGGAACACTGGATAAAAGTATGTATATAAAGAGCTTTTTAAAAATTCTACTCTGTATCACTTTCTTTACTAAGGTTTATTAAGGTTCAGTTTTCCTGTAAAAAATGGAGTGAACTACCTACTTACCAGTGTTACTGCAAGAGTTAAAAAAATGGTGTACAAAATACTTAGCATACTACTTGGTACATTATAAATGTTCAATAAGTAGGAGCTATGCAGCATTATCATGCTAGTATTATATTATTTGATATCTGTAGTGGCACTAAACCTACTTCAATAAATTTCTTCTGAATTTATTAAGGAAATAAAGGAGATCCATAGATGGATCTTATCTATATGGCAAACTAACATATATGGCATGTGATAATTTAGGAAATACTAATTCTCTTTGTAACAGATTTCAACTAGACTGCATATTATGGGACAAAAAAGAGTAGTTTCTAATAGTAGGCATATTCTTCAGTTTGTCCTGGTACAGCAGAATACCTGAAACTGGGTAATTTGTAAAGAACAAGAATTTATTTTTTGAAGGAAAATTTGTATTATTTTAATTATTTTTATGTACAGAAATCTAAACACTGTACATTTAACCCACTTTAGTGGCAAGTTCTTTAGCCTTTGCCTTTTCAAGCTTGGCAATGCGAGTCACAGACATGGGACCCAGGACATTGCCTCCCCAGTGACAGTGGATCTCATCGAATCTGCCGATGTAATTGGTCCCGATATCTTCAACCAGCTTAGCCAAAGCTCCTTTGTCTTCCGAGTTAACCTGTGTGAAGGCAACAGTGGTGAAGGTCTTCTTGTGGACTAGATGTCCCAGTCTTTCCTTCCCCTTGATAATGCAGTCAGGGAGCCCCATTTTACGATGCAGTGTAGGCAGGAAGACAACCAGTTGGATGGAATCCACATCATGTGCAGTCACCACCAGCTGAGCTTTATTGGTCCCCACTAAGGTGGTAACGGTGTTAAAGTCTAGAAAGTCTGGTGGTCTCCTAGGGGGGACTTTCCCTTTGCTGGCCCCTTTCTTCTCGGCCCCGGGCCAACAGCCTCTGCTTATTCTCTTGCTTTGTCTCTGGTCTGTACTTGTGGGCCTGCTTAAGCAGCTGAGTAGCTGTTTGGCAATGAAGGGCTTGGGTGAACTAGTTAATCACAGTAGACACTTTCAACTGCTTATAGAGGATGGCTTTCTGCCACTGCAACCGGATGTAGTGCGGCCATTTGACAAAGCAGATGAAGTCTCTTGTGGGCTGGATGCCCTGTTCAATTCCAAAATTCTTAGGACTTTTCTCAAACAGGGAATTCACCACTGTCTTGATCTCCTGCTTCTTCACAGTACCAGGGGCTGGAGCCACCTTTTTTCCCTTGGCCTTCTTTCCTTTCAGCATCTTAGGCAGCAGGAGGAGAGAGCAAGAGCAAGAATTTATGTTTTCACAGTTCTGAAGGTTAGGAAATCTAAAATCAAGGCACCAGCATGTGGTCTAGTAAGGGCCTTTTTTCTGCATCCTTATGTGGCAGGAAGTAGATGTTCATGTGTACACAAGTTTGCAGAATGCTGCCCTAAGCCTCTTGCAAAATACCTTAATCCCATTAACAAAACGCATACCTGATGGCCTAGCCATCTCTTAGAGGCCCATCTCTTAATATTATCACATTGGCAACACTTGAATTTTAGAGTGGATTAAGTTTCAACATGAATTTTGGAGGGAGTAAAACATTTAAACCATAGCAGAAAGTGTGCCAAAAATGGCAAATTATGTAGAATAAATTCAGTGAATTTAAATGTCAAAACTTCTGATTTGGGTTTAGTACCCATTTAGACTGACAATTAGCGCTGGAGTTTTAAGGCAGACCTCTGACTTCCATTTTTAAAATGATTTTTTCTAAATGTTGGCTTTGTTTTCAGAACAACTTTTAAATTTAGATCTTTACTGCATGGTTTTACATTTTGTGTTTCTTATCTCACACCTGTCAAATTTGGCTATTTTATTGGGGCCTGGAATGTGTCTAATATAGATTTTGCATTTCGTAAAATACTTAGTACAATATTTGGCACACGGTAGATATTCAATGATAAGGGTTGACTTTGTGTCCTCACCCAAATCTCATCTTGAATTATAATTACCATGTACTGAGGGAGGGACCTGGTGGGAGGTTTTTGGATCATTGGGGGAGGGATTCCCCTTTGCTTTTCTCATTATAGTGAGGGAGTTCTCATGAGAGCTGATGGTTTTATAAGGCAATCTCTCTCTCTCTCTCCCTCTCTCCCTCTCTCTCTCTCTTTCTCTCCCTCCCTCTCTCCCCACTTCATCTCTCTCTCCCTCTCTCCTGCCACCTTGTGAAGAAGGTGTTTGCTTACCCTTCACATTCTGCCATGACTGTAAGTTTCCTGAGGTATCCCCAGTTATGTGGAACTGTGAATCAATTAAACCTCTGTGTTTATAAATTACCCGGTCTCAGGTAATATCATTATAGCAGTGTGAGAACAGACTAATACACTCAATAAACACTCACACACACACACACACACACACACACAAATGTGTGCTTTATATATACAACTATTAACTGACTTTTAGTATGTACCTACTATTTATTGTCATCAAACTTTACACTGATTATCTTATTTAGTTTTCTAAGAAACACAGACAAGTTAGTATTCACATTTTACAAAAGAAAAAAACCCCTGAGATTTAGAGATTAAACCATAAGGCCATGTTCCAAGACCATCTAGTTAGTAAGTGGAGAGCAATTTAATTCTCTATTTCTACAGTCTTTGTTTGTAACAATGGTATTACAGAGGAGTGACATCAGCAAGATGGTGAAAGAGGAAGTCTCAGGCTCCACTCCCTGACTGACTAAAAATTCATCTAGCAGCTATCCACAAACCAGAACATATTTTTGAAAATCCAAATTCTTGAAAATAAGCCTGATACACTCATGTGGTCTACAGACTGACTGAAAACTGCATTAGAGGAATAAGAAGAACTGTCTCACTTCAACCTTGCTACCATCTCTCCTTCCCTCAAGTCAGCACAATGCCAGATGGGTAGGATTTCTCTGAGCAATGGTTTTTACAGGGGGAAAAAAACTGTAGTCAGTCACCTAGCTTCCTTAGCATTCTGAAGCACTTCCCAGGAAGCCCACTTTGGTTTCACCTCATGGGGGGACACTGGGAATAACATCTGGGTCAAGTAAAAACAGAGAAATAAGATGGAGCTCACATTGACCAATGTAAGATCTTCTTGATACTTTTATGTTCTTGCCACCTGTGGGACCCAGTCATAGATACCAGCCAACTTCATACCCTACCTGCAAAGCTGATCTGGTTGTTTTCAGAAGAAAAGTGAAAATTCAACGTGGCTTGAATTGATAGATGGCTAGTCTCTATAACAAGCTCCAGATTACACCCCAACAACCTCACCCCCCAAGCACGGAGACCCCTGCCTATGTCCGTTTAGAAGAAGCAGAGAGGCTAGACCTGCTTTACCTAGAAATCCAAAGAGTAACTCAGCTCAGCCAAAAAGCCTGCCAAATTACCTCATCCAGGCAGAGATATCCCTGCCTTTTCCTATTTTGGAGAAGCATAGGGGCAAGACATGCTTGACCCAAGATATCAAACAGTGGCTCAGCCCAGCCAAAAGCCCACCACATGGTTCTCAAAGAGGGAGCCCATTCTCAACTGTGCATTTCTAGGGAGCATAGTCTCTGGCCCTGCCTGTCCTAAGCAGCAACTCTGCCTAACCTCAGAGATGAGCCTGCAGCCCCATCCAACTGCAGATCCAAAATAGTAGAATGTCTCAGTCAGGGAATGTATCCTCTGATAGGTGGGACCAGAGACCCTCACAGTAATCATCTAGTTGCTCTGCCTAATAGCAGAGCCTAGCCAGAAGCTCTACATGACATAAGAGCAAAGGCAGAAAACCAAGCCAAATAGGGAACTCATAACAGGCATTTCCAGAATTACAGACTAGACTAAGTAATGAAGGTGTATCCCTGCCAGAGAACACCTGTAAAAGCAAGAAGAGGTAATTTTCTCTTTATATGTGCACACAACAATGCAAAGGCACAAGAATTTACAAAAATCAGGGTATAATGACACCTTTAATATAAATTAATAAATCTCTAATAATGCTAAAAAATGGAGATTTATGAAATGACAAAAAATTAAAATATTCTTCTTAAATAAATTCAGGGAACTTGAAAAGTATACAGCAAGAAAATTAAATGAAATTTGGGAAATAACATGTAAAATGAGAAATTTGACAAAAAATCAGAAATCCTGGAAATTACAGACACAGTAACTGAACTGAAAAAAGTCAATAGATGGCTTCAACAGAAAACTCAATCAAACAGAGGAAAGTCTGTGGGCTTGAAGGTAGATCATATGAAATTATTCATGCAGAGAAGCAAAATTCTAAAGAAAGAAAAATAATGAAGAAAGTCTACAGAAGATATGGGAAACCATCAAAAGTGAAATATTTGTATAATGGGAGGCTTAGAAGGGGATGAAAGAGAAAAGTTCTGAAAGCATATTTGAAGAGATAATGGCTAAAGATTTTTCTAATCTGGGGATAGATTCCAATATTCATGTACAGGAAACACAGAGGTCTCAAATCAAATTCAACCAAAGGAAATTTCACCAAGACACATAATCAAAATATCAAACGTCAAAGAAAACTTTGGGAGCAGCAAGAGATGAGAAACATATTACATAGAAAGCAGTCAAAATAAGACTATCAACAGATTTTGGCCATGTGCACTGGCTCACGCCTATAATCCCAGCACTTTGGGAGGCCAAGGCGGGTGGATCACGAGGTCAAGAGATCAAGACCATCCTGGTCAACATGGTGAAACCCCGTCTATACTAAAAATACAAAAATGAGCTGGGCATAGGTCCCAGCTACTCGGGAGGCTGAGGCAGGAGAATTGCTTGAACTCAGGAGGCGGAGGTTGCGGTGAGCCAAGATTGCGCCATTATACTCCAGCCTAGGTAACAAGAGTGACACTCCAGCCTGGGTAACAAGAGTGAAACTCCATCTCAAAAAAAAAAAAAAAAAAGACTATCAACAGGTTTTTCAGTACAAAACCAGCAAACCAGGAAACAAGGAGAAGATATTAACAATGCTAAAGGAAAAAATACTGATGAAACTACCAACCAAGAATGCTTTACTCAGAAAAACTTTTTTTTTTAAGAAATGAAAGAGAAATAACTTTTTCAGACAAACAAAAGCTAAGGGAATTCATCACCATTAGGACTTAAAGATTGCTGAAATAAGTTCTGTAAGTTGAAACAAAAGGCTGCTAATAACATAAAACACAAAAAGTACAGAACCCAATGATATACATAATGCAAAGCCATTTTTAGAATGCTCTAGAACTGTAATGACAGTTGTGCAAAGCAATCTTATTCGAATATGAGGGTTAAAAGACAAAACTATTAGCATGAACCTAGCTAAAATAAATTTGCAAGGTATAAACATTTGAAAATAATATAAATTCTGCTGTATGTGGTGGCATGTACCTGTAGTCCCAGCTACTTGGGAGGCTGAAGCAGGAGGATCACTTGAGCCCAGGATTTCTGGGCTGTAGTGTGCTATACTGATTGGGTGTCCACACTAAGTTCAAAATATGGTGACCTCCTGGAGTGGGCACTACCAAGCTGCCTATGGAGGGATGTACCAGCAGGAGCCAGAAATGGAGCAGGTCAAAACTCCTGTGCTGAAAATAATATAAATTCTCACATCAAAATGTAAGATACTGGAAGAGGGAGTGAAATATAAAGTTGCATGCCTAGTTAATTTATTATCAACTTGAAATAGACTGTTATAGCTATAAGATGTTCTATGTCAGCTTAATGGTAACAATGAAGAAAAAATTCTATAGAAGAATTACCAAACGAAAGTTCAGATAATTCAAAGCATACCACTACAGAAAACCATGAAACCACAAAGGAAGACAGCAGGAAACAAGCACAAAAACAAAAAATATCACAAATCAATTAATAAAATAGTAGTAGTAAGACCTTAGCTATCAATAGTTACCTTAAATGTAAATAAATTACATTCCCTAATAAAAATACATAGACTAAATGCATATAATAAAAGACCTCACTATATACTGCCTACAAAAGATTCATCTCAGTTTTAAGTATACACATACACTGAAAATTCAGGGATGCTTATATAAAATAAACTTTAAGTCAAAAACTATAAAAAGAGACAAAGACATTATATAATGATAAAGTCAGTTCATCAAGAAAATATAAAAGTTATATATGCACCTAACATTGGAGCAACCAAATATATAAAGAAAATATTAAAGGATCTGAAGGGTATTGCAGATTCCAATATAGCAGTTGTAGAGGACTTCAATACCCTACATTTAACAATTGACAGGTCATCTAAACAAAATTGATAAGATAATATTAAAGTTGAACAACACTTTTAGACCAAATAGACCTAATAGACATGTAGAAACCATTCTGTCCAACATGTGCAACGAAGGCACGTCCTTCTCAAGCACACATGAGACATCGCCCAGCGTAGATCATATGTTAGTCCACAAAACAAGTAGCAAATTTAAGAAGATTGTAATTATAATAATTATCTTTTCAAACCATAATGGCACAACTGGACATCGATAAAATAAGAAATTTTAAACAATTGCTTTTGAACAATAAATGAATCAACAAACAAAAATGCAAATTACACATGACTGTTCATTGTAGCACAGTTTACAATAGCAAAGACTTGGAACCAACCCAAATGCCCATCGATAATAGACTGGACAGGGAAAATGTGGCACATACATACACCATGGAATACTATGCAACTATAAAAAAGATGAGTTTGTGTCCTTTTTCGGGACGCGAATGAACCTGGAAACCATCATGCTCAGCAAACTGACACAAGAACAGAGAATCAAACACCACATGTTTTCACTCATAGGTGGGTGTTGAACAATGAGAACACATGGACACAGGGAGGGGAGCATCACACACTGGGGTCTGTGGGGAGGAACTAGGGGAGGGACAGCAGGGGTTGAGGAGATGGGGAGGGATAACTTGGGAGTAATGCCAGATATAGGTGATGGGGAGGAAGGGAGCAAACCACATTGCCATGTATGTACCTATTGAACAATCTTGCATGTTCTTCACATGTACCCCCAAACCTAAAATGCAATAAAATGTATACATTTTTTAAAAAGTGCTATTTGTATTTTGTCTAAAAAATCTTTACCTACTCTAGGACCATGAATATTTTCTTTCATGTTTTATCCTAGAAATTTTATAATCTTAGCATGCATGTTTAATGAAGCATCTTAAAATAATATTTATGTATGGTTTGAGGTAGGGAGTCGAGATTCTTTTTATTCCCATGTAGATATCCAGTTGTTTTGGCACTGTGTATTGGAAAGATGATATTTTCTCCATTTAATTACCTTGATATTTTAGTCAAAATTCACTTGACCATGTGTGTATGGGTCTATGTTTGGACTCTGGATCAATTGATCTAAATAACTACTCTTTCTCCAACACTGCATTTTCTTCAAAATTCTAGTTTTTGATTTGGATTTGGATGGCACTGAACTTGGGGAGCACTAACTTCTTAAGAAAACTGAACTTTCTGGTCCATGAATACAGTACATACCTCAATTTTAGTCTTCAATTTCTGTTAGCAACTTTTATGTTGTAAATCAGCAGATTTTGCATATACTTTCCTATGTTTATATTTAAGTATTTTATTTTTAGTAGTGCTCTACCTAGGACTAAAAATACATGCTTTAGGCAATTTGATATCAGTATTCATTCTCCAGGACTGCCATGGCAAAGTAACATAAAGTGGACGGCTTAACACAATGAGCATTCATTCTCTTACAGTTCTGGAAGACAGAAGTCTGAAATCAAGATGTTGTCTAGGTCATACTGCCATTGAAAGTTCTAGGAGAGAATCTATCTCTCTAGGAGAGAATCTCCTTTCTTCCAGCTTTTAGTGGCTCCAAGTATTCCTTGTATTGAGACAGCTTAATTCTGGCCTATCTCTGCCAGCATCTTCACATGACCCTCTTATTTTTGTAGGTCTCTGTATTTTACCTTTTTCTGGCTCTTTTAAGGACACCCATCATTGAATTTAGGGCTCATCCTAATCCAGGTTGATGTCTTCTTAGGATCTTTTCTCTAATTAGAACTGCAAACACCCTTATGTCAAATAAGATCACATTCTAAGGTATTGGGTGGACATATCTTTTTTGTGGGGGTCACTATTTCACCTCCCACAATACCATACCATGAATCACTTATCCTCTGTTCAAATTTTTTCACCCTGTGCTTCTATTTTAATCATTTCTATTGCTTGTATTCGAGTTTACTAATCTTTTCTTCTGAATTTGACAGTCTGTTGTTTAAATCGATCCAGATATTTTTTATTTTAGATATAGTCAGATCTGAAATTTCATTTTGATTCTTCATATATTTCATTTTTCTGTGATATTCACCATTTGCTTACTCAGTATATTCATCTTTTTTCAAAAATCCTTAAGCACATTTTAAATAACTATTTTGAAGTCCTTTTTTGATGAGTTCAACATTTGTATCAGCTTTGTATCTATTTCTATTGACTATATTATCAAATTATTATATTATTTATTATATATGTAATATTATTATTCTCACATTTTCTGCTTCTTATACCAAATTTATTGTGTGCTGTATATTGTGTGTGCTACACTGCTAAGAGTCCAGATTATGCTCTTTTAATTGAAAGAGTGTTGAATCTTGTTCCAGTGGGCAGTTAATTTATTGGCAGCCTAGCTTTTTCCTGGTCCTGAGCTTATCAAGTCAGTTCTAGAGTTACCATGACACTAGTGTTAGGGTAGTTCTACTCTTAAAGCTTGGCCTTTCTTGGGTCTCAACTGGATGCTCTGTGTATTCATTGAATTCCCTTCATTTTGATAGGTCAGAATTTCAATGCCTCTCAACACTGTGCAACTACCAGACTCTTCATTAAGCTCACTAACCCCCAGTAGTTATTGTTTGCCTGGTATTGTTGAGTGTTTGTACAAATGAA
This sequence comes from Cheracebus regulus, assembly GCA_963574635.1. Lineage (NCBI taxonomy): Eukaryota > Metazoa > Chordata > Mammalia > Primates > Pitheciidae > Cheracebus > Cheracebus regulus. The sequence continues at coordinate 22,727 of CAUYQU010081834.1, forward strand.
GTTTGGAATTCAGCTAAAGACTCAAGTGGACCCCATGTCTATTTCTAAGCTCCTTTACTGCTCATATGCTCCCTTCTGATATCCTACCTCAAATTTTAGTTGTCTCAGGAACCCTGCTCACTCATCTTTGTTCCTAAACCTAGCAGCACTGCTGTTCACTACTTTGGTCTATACTTCCTTGTATAAAGTTGGGAAGCTGCTTGCAGGAAGAAATCTCTGGAAATCAAGAGATCACCCTTGACTGTATGCTTCCCTTGTCTCAAGGATCACAATCCTGCACTGTATATTTTCCAGTGGCTAAAAATAGTTGCTTTATATACTTTGTACACTTTTGTCATTTTTTGTCGGAGGGGAATAAGACCAATGTCATGGCTGGAATTAGAATATCCCTGTGTCAATCACTTATGTTCTTTCAATACACGTTTCATTTAATAACATTCATTACATTTCCATTTTTAAACCTATCAGTGGTATTTATACATCTGTTAATTACAAAATAATTTAAAAATTGAAAAGTAAGGAGAAAGTCTTTTATAAGTGTGGTAACATATATATGTGGCATTAAACACTGAGAAAATCAGAGTGTGTGGTGTTAGCTTAGGGTCATTCAAGTGGCACAAAATAAATGAGAAATTGTTGAATTGTTGTATACTCTTTTAGGAATAGGTGGTTACTCAGAATATACATTGCTCTGTGCATGTCACATATTATTACTGTAGATTTCTTTAAGATCAATAAACTAGTCATACTGATTTTTATCTTATTAAAACAAAAAGAATTGACCTATTCCTTTGAGTGCTTTATAAGGGGATGTAACTAATTTAGTCAGTAATAACTGTGTATATCACATATTTTAACTTTAACTTAGTATTTCTCCTATTCAGCTAGCAAGCACGTTCTTTCATTTCATTCTGCATCCAAGAAAGAGCAAGAAGTGTATGTTAAGAAGAAATCTGCTCAGGGAAGTCAGAAATCCCTTAAGGGTAGACCTGTAAGTGCAATACAAGACACTGGTCTACCTCTTTTGGAGGAGGAAACTACCAGTACACCCACTACAGAAGGAAGTTCCACCACACTACCACAGGTATAGTTAAAAACAATTGTTCAGTTGGACTGTTCCTAAAAATCTAACATAAAACAAAACAATCTTTTCCCTAAAAATAGTTAATATATAATGTGCAGTGCTGCTAATGTATAGCCACAATTTGAGAATAAGAGAATCTTGAACAGTTTCTCTGTGCCGAGATCTTTAAAAACATGGCAAATTTAATCTGTACATGAACTCTATAATGTACCTGTAATTATCTGATTTTATAGTTGGGTTATAGGAGGCTATATAACTTTGAAGTTCACATATTAATAAAGGTCACATATTAAAGGTCATATATTAATAAAAATTACTTTGTATATGCTTAAAATTAAAGGAAGAAAGAACAATGCATGTATTTATAAAACAGCAGACAAAAGCATGACCTAGGCATTGGAAACCAAAAAGTAAAATAAATTTAAATTAAATTAAATTAAAAGAATTGAAAAGAAAGTAAAATGCCAGAAATAATTGTTAATACCACAGAAATAACAATAAATACAAATAAATTAATCAATTAAAATGCTAAAAATTTAGTTAAATAAAAATAAGATCTAACTGTAAGTAGACCAAAAGTGACATTTTAAAACAAAATGCTATAGAAAGTTTAATGACAGAAAGATAGGAAAACACACCTGGAAAATATGAACCGAGAGAGAGCTGTGATGATAGTTTGTTGTTGTTGGTGGTGGTGGTGGTGTTTTGAGATGGAGTCTTGCTCTGTCACTTGGGCTGGAGTGCAATAGTCTGATCTCAGCTCACCCCTAGTAACTTGGATTGCATTCACCTGCCACCACACCTGGCTAATTTTTTGTATGTTTAGTAGAAACAGGGTTTCACCATGTACCCAGGCTGGTCTCAAACTCCTGTCCTCATGATCTGCCTATCTCAGCCTCCCAAAGTGCTGGTGAGCCACCATGCCCAGCCTGGTGATAATTTTAATATCTCAATACATATAGGAACATTATATGAAAATTAAAAGTAGAATAAATCAACTAGATATGATTATAACTAATACATAGGCACCTAATTATCCAGACACAATAAATAAAAAGCAGTAACTATTAGAACTACAGTAATAAAAAGACAAGTAAATCATGAATAATTAAAGATTTTAACCCATGTTTCTTGGAAACTGAGAGATCAAGCTACCAAATAAGTAAATATAATTGTGGGAATTTGAAAAATATCTAAATATAAACTTAATCATATATATATATATATATATATATATATATATAAACTTAATCATATATATATATATATATATGGTAAAGTGTTCCATATATATATATATATGGAACACTTTACCCAATAAACAGAGAAGATACTTTTTAAGCACACACAAGTTATTTTTAAATATCCTATAATAGACAATAAATGGAAGCCTCAATAAAATCCAGTTATTCCTGTTGTTTAGATTCTTACCTGAACATAATGCAATAAACTAGAAACTAATAATTAACAGCAAGTTTTAAATCTTATAAATGTGAAAACTAAATAAAATATACTAAATACACTAAATAATCCTTTAGTTTAAAAGAATATTAGAAAAATTATGAAATAGGATTCAATAACAATCAAAATTTGTATGCAACATCTAAAATAACATTTGTTTACTACTATTTTTAATAGTAAAATATACAATGCTGCTTTTAGACTAATTAGGAAGTAGGAATAATGAAAAACAAATTAGCTAAGCTATTGAAATAAAAGGTCAGATAAAGAACAAAAAAGTAACTCAAAGATAAGAAAGGATTTTAATAACTATGAGAGCAGAAATCAATGAAATGTGGAATAAAAAATATTAATAAAGCCTAACCTGCTTTTAAAGATTAATAAAATATACATGCTTTTAATAAGACCAATTAAGAAAAAGAGAAAAAAAGAGAGAAGATATAAATTAAATACAGAACAAAAACTTAGGGTAGAAGTGTAACAACAATGGGTTAAAAAAAAAGAGTATTAAAAACAGCTCTGTGCTAGCAAATTTAAAATCTAAGGAATAGTGGGAGTGAGGGGGGTGGCAGGCACAGTGGCTCTTGCCTATAATTCCAGCACTTTGGGAGGCTGAGGCAGATGGATCACTTGAGACCAGGAGTTCAAAACCAGCCTGGCCAACATGACAGAGAAACCCTTTCTCTATCAAAAATACAAAAAATTAGCCAGGAGTGGTGGCACATGCCTGTAATCCCTGCTACTTGAGAGCCTGAAGCATGATAATTGCTTTAATTCAGGAGGTGGAGGTTGCAGTGAGCCGAGATCTCAACACTTCACTCCAGCCTGGGCAACTGAGCGAGACTCTGTCTCAAAGAAACAAAATAAATAAAATAAAATAAGCCTGGGGGTGAGGGGGAAGCACGTAACTTCTGAGGGTGGAGAAAAGGAGAAATGGCAAAGTTGACTCACAAGAAAATATAAAATCTGAATAAAACAGTAAAGAATAATAAAATTGAAATGATAATTCAAAGTCCTCTAAGTCTTCCCTTTCCAAAAAACCATGGGCCCATTTGGCTTTATAGGATAGATCTAACAGATTTTTAAAAAGTAATTTGTTGCAGAAAACAAAAAAGCAATATAACTTTCCAATCCTTTTAAAGAGATTAATGTAATCCTGATCCAAAACCAGATAAAAGTAACACAAAAATGAATAAAATTTATTTATATAGATTAAAAATTATAAATAACAGAATTGGTATCCAATTCTAACGGTGTATTAAGCAATCAGACAGAATTCTTCTCAGAAATTCAGAAATCTTTTACCATTGGAAAATCTGTCAGTATTAGTCCCTATAGTAATAGACTAGATGAGAATGATCATATAATCCTGAAACATTTGATAAAGTTTAACACCTATTTATGGATTTCTAAAAAGTGCTATTAGCAAACTAGGCATAGGAGAGAACTTCTTAATCATAAATGTTACATGCCAAAAATTTTACACTTAATAGACGAATCTCTTATACAAAAACATTATAGTAATGTAGAAAGTTTAAGTGTGTTCCTATTAAAATTGGAATAAGAAAAGAATGCTTGCTATCATTGTTAGTATTTATTGATACTGAAATATTATGATAATTGAAAACCAGACCAATGATACAAGGAACAAAATATTTAAAAGATTATTCTAAATAATCATTGAGTTGTTCACAGATAATATGATCATATGCCCAAGAACAAACAGCAGGATAAGCAATTTTCAGAACTAAGAGATTTTAGCAATTTTCGGAACTAAGAGAATTTAAGATTGCCAAAGACATTAATAGTAAAAACTAATATACTGACTTACTTTTAATTACTATGCACATGATACTATGTACTTAGCATATAGATCTTTAATTCTCCCCATCAACTTTTTGTTTTTTTGGTTTTTGGTTTTTGGTTTTTTCCAAGATGAAGTCTCACTCTACCTAGGCTGGAGTGCAATGGTGCAATCTCAACTTACTGCAACCTCTGCCTCTCAGGTTCAATCGATTCTCCTGTCTCAGCCTCCAGAGTAGCTGGGATTATAGGCATGTGCCTCCCATGCTCGGTTAATTTTTTTGTATTTTTAGTAGAGAAAGGGTTTCTCTACCATGTTGGCCAGGCTGGTCTTGAACTCCTGAACTCAGGTGACTCACCTGCCTCAGCCTCTTGAAAGTATTCTTATTATCTCAATGTCACAGTCAAGGAAACTGGAGCACAGGAAGCTTAAGTGACTTGCTCAAGGACAAACAGCTGGTTTGTGCTAAAGCAGGACTTCAACCCAGACAGCTTTAGCTCATGAGGTCATGCCCTTAATCACTATGCTGTGCTGCTACTAAACTTACCAAAATCAGTAGCTTTCCTTTACACCAGTACTATGCATTAGACATCAGAATACGATGCCTTTCGTAATAACAACAAAATCACAAAATACCCAGTAATTAAACAAAATTATATCAGTTTTCCACATAGAAAAGCTTAACACTTGAATAAAGGCTATAGAAAGTGATCCAACTAACTGAAGACTATAGCTGACTTGAATAAATAGAGAAGCATTTCATGCTTTTCAGCAAGATGGCATAGCAGTATAAAGACATGTTATCCTCAATCTGCCTTTAAATTCAATGCAATCCCAATCAAAATCCCCACCATCTTTTCCCAAAATTTTCTAAAGGTACTTTAAAATTCATAGGGATGAATAATAATTCACAAATAGCTAAGGAAACTTGGGGGGAAAAAAGAGAAAAGTACATCTTACTATTTCCAAAGACAAAAAGTTATAGCAGTAAAAATAGTTTTAATTAATGCACACATAGGTAAATGGAGCAACAAGAGAAAGTAAGATAGAAACAGATCCATATTTTAATGAAAATTTAATGTAGAATAGAGGCAACACCATAAACCAATGAAGAGAAGATAGACTGTTCAGTAGGTTGTACTAGGAAATGTACATCTCCATGGAGAAAGATAAAACTAGATCACTAGCTAACATCATAACTAAAGGTATTCCAGATATATTGAAGATTTAATTTTAAAATTTCAATCCATAAAAATGATAATAGATAACATAGAGACTATTTTTTTGTGCCATGATCACAAAGAAGAGAAAACCCTAAAGGCCAACAGCTTTGAAAAAATACTTAAACTCTATAGTAATCTTAAAAATGCCAAATACAATAGCAGTGAGATTTCACTTTCTACCCACAGCAGTAGCAAAAATTATAAAGATGGGTAGTGGCAGATATTGGTGGGGATGCGAGGCTATTAAACTTTTAGAAACTGAAGTGTTAACGAATTTTGGAGAATAGCCAGCCTAATTTAACTAAATTATGACTGTCTGATCTAGAAAATTATGCGTTTTATCATGTACCTAGAATAATGAAATGAGGGAAATACCGTGTATGTTCTTACCATTTTTAAACACTGCACTTTATTTCACAGAATTACAAGTATATTATACAGTGTTTGGTGTTGTATAACAGTTGGCCTCTCACTGAAAGTCAGCTGACATTTGTTCAAGCACTGAAAGACTTAAAGAAAAATGATACCAAAGGTATGTCACCCTAAATGTTTATACATGCACTTTACATTTGAATAATAAGTTGATATTTAAATATTTAATAATAAATTATTTAGTCATAAAAATATAATTTTTATTATACATTATAATTTGTACTCTATATCCTGTGACATTTCCTGTTGATTTCCTGTTAATTGATTATATGCTTCAATATTTTTACTGTATGTTTATAAGAAAAAAATTTGATTAGATGTAATTTAAGCACATTTTGTCTAGTTAGTAAAAATTAATAATTGATTATACTTCTGAACATTTCAAAAAAATATACGAAATTTTTCTACCTATAAAATTATATTTGTTGAGAATATATAGCATTAAATATAAGCTCTTAAAATATTTCACAAATTCTTGAATTCTAGAAGAAGAGTTTTCTAGTGAAAGAGTACTCTGGTTTATTTTTTTGAAACATAAACTGCTCTCAATATTTCTGACCAGGAAGCTTGTTGCTTTCAAAAAAGAAAATCAAAGAGAAATCTCCAACAGCCTCTATCTGTAAGCTTTATATCCCTTTGGGCAATCTAATAATTGAAATCTGAAAGAATGTGTATTTCTATTTATATTCTTTGTCAAATTTAAGCTAGACTGCCTAATCGTAAAAATAATATATGCATGTTATTAAAAAAAACATGCAATACAATAGGGCATAACATAAAATGTAAAAGCCTCTATTTTTTTCCTGGGCCGCATTATCTGAGTTCAAACACTTGATGGTAGCCCCCAGCAAAGCAGGCTTTATCATCATTCAGAATTTTTAGTGGACATACAACACACTTATGATAAGACACAAACTCTTAGTCCTTATCCTCTAAGAAACAGAAAATTTTATCTATTTACTGTTTATATTCCTCTATTAGAATGCAAGACATAGAGTCACCGTCTCTTTGCTATTCATGTGTGTTGGGTGGCTAACTCCCAGAGGAGACACTGGGGTGTTCAAACATTGTTTTTTGAACAAGTGGCTGTGCTACGGCTCCATAGCATAAAAACACTTTCGTGCATTCCCTGAATAGTCATGGAATATGAATTTTGCCAAAACATCTGCCCATTCTACTTCCGCCTCCCCTCCTAAAGCCAACACCCCCACGGCCCAGCACACTGAGAATGTCTGAAATAGCAGACAAGGCTTCGATCTCCTATTCTTGCCTACTAGAAGAGAACACAATTATTCTGTGATTAAATGTCATATGGAAGTTTTAAAGCTCCTGGCAGGCCACATCTCAAGCTGACTACGCCGTCGATTTTCTTGTTGTGGTGGCACAGGTAGAAGAATGAGGAGTTTTGTCCATTTTTGCCTGTTTCATCCCTTGCATTATCCCTACTTAGATCCCATATGCACAGTAAGCACTGCACAATATTTGCTGAATCAGTAAATGAAAGGATATGTGTAAGCTACTCCTATTATTATTACCCCTATTTATTGATTGTCAACAACTCTGTTCAGGTGTTTGCTTGCTTCTATTATCTGCCTGGACCTGATCAGGAAAGAGTTTATTGAGGTTTGTGTATACAGAAGTTAAGAGAAAACTGTTATTGCTAGGCTCACTTTATTAGAAGGTATAGATTCTAGTATGTTTCTTAAAAATCAAAAAAAAACTATAAAAATATATAACACCGAGAGTTCCCATTTCCAGCCAAATGTATTGAGCATGCTTCCATAACAACACATCACACTGCAGAAATTCCAAGGGCATCACACTCTGCAGCCTCCTCTGCTGTTCCTCTCTCATTGGGCAGGGTCAGTGTTCTTTCTCGGTCTCATCATTGTATCTCTAGCGCTAGCGGGAGATGCAATAAGTGTTTATTGAATGAATGCATGAACATGCCACACCAGCGACCTCAGGTACATGTAAATCCTAATGGTGTCCTGGCCTGCTGTGTTGGCAAGATTCTGAGGCTGTGTTCAGGCTCAATGAGAAAGTTTTGTGATCTTTTATCAATGTCCCACATAGGCACAGGAAGAGAAAGTGGTAGCATAGGAGCCACAGAGTTGCCGTCTCTTTGCTACGTGTGTGTTAGTGTGGATAGCTCCCAAAGCAGACACTGGGGTGTTCAAACACTGTTGTTTGAACAAGTGGCTGTACTACTGCTCCATAGCGTTTTACATAAAAACACTTTCACACATTCCCTGGATAGTCATGTCAAAATTCAAAATATGAATTTTGCCCAAACACCTGTCCATTCTACTTCTGCCTCCCCTCCTAAAGCCAACACCCGCAAGGCCCAGCATATTGAGAATGTCTGAAATGGCAGACAAGGCTTCAATCTCCTATTCTTGCCTACTAGAAGAGAACACAATTACTCTGTGAGCAAATGTCATATGGAAGCTGAAAACTCCTTGCAGGCCACATCTAAAGCTGAATTCGCCTGTTGATTCCCTTATGGTTGCACAGGCAGTTGCTTTGGCAATCGCTTCCTTGCAGCTTGCTCTCTGAGACTGTGCTTCAGGCCCAATTCCTTTCTCTGGTCTTCAGTTGTGAAGGTTTCCTGGACCCACCTAACATTTCCCAACTGTGTGTTATGGATTATCTACAGCCGAATTTGAGCCCTTTGATTATTTTGCAATTGATCACCCACACCCACCAAGTTCTAATGGAAAATAAATGAAAATAATCTATTAGCTGTTTATGTTTATTTTTCTTTGCACGTTACCATGTTCTCTTTCTCTATATGTTTTTCCCATCAAGCTGCCACCTTTGTTCTCCCTTAAAGTAACATTACCCTATTCCTACTTCCTCTGTGGTTCAAACCAAAATCCCTTAGCTCATACTGTGCCCCTGCTCCTGGCACCCACCAAATTCTCTCTCTCCTTTTTCTCTTATCAATCAATAGAAACCTGCTTGAAATAATGGATGGTACAAATCATATAGTAATTTTGTGTTCCCCTACTGCAAAGAAGTAGGTAAGAGTATGTGCTTCATATCAGTGGAATTAAAATTTTATGCTAAAGATTTAAGTGCAAAGAAAATATTCACAATTATAGAAATGAAAGAATAATGAAACAGCACAGTTTTGTGTGTGCTTGTGTGTTCTCCAAAGCTATTCTCATTTCCACTTTGTTCTTCAAGGATAATTTATAAGACTATTAGATTTTACATTACATTTCTGAGGATCAGGAATTTCAATGGATCAGAGAATAATCATTTTGATTTTTGTTTTGGCCAGTGTGGGCTTTTTCATGAGTTGTCTGTAACTCTTTATACTTCTGATTTCTATATTATAGTAGTGTGTTACACCTATCTCAATAAGCTCAAAATAGTCATGCTACTGTTGTTTATAGCAATTATAAATTATAAATCCAGATCCATCTGACAGGAAACAAATAATCCCATCATAAATCATAAAAGGGAAAATACAGAACAACCTTGCTGAATTCCATTGAAGATCTTGTTTATAAGGAAAATCTGTTTCTGAATAATGTTTAAACAAGATTCATAAAAATGTGCAATAATAAGGATGAGGTACTTGTGAAAAAAATTTAAGCTTTTCAGGGAAAAATAGCATCATATAGTACAATGCTATTGACTAGAATTGTTATCTCCCAACTCTAAGGTAAACTAATGTCTAATATGGTACAAAAGAAAAATATCTCAAAATACTGTTAAATTTAATTATATATATTTATTATATATATATTACACAGCTGGTTGCTGGCACAGCTAGGAATTCTAATCTAAATTAAATTCCATCAAGGGCATTTGAATGGGGAAAATAACAAAATACCGTAGTACGGGTTTCAGATCTTTACTGTTTCTCTGATAGATATTTTATATTACTTTAGCAAACACAGAAGTTTGTATATGGGCTGTATTATGGTTTTTTCCCTATATGAATGTGTAATTATATATAATATATAATAAACATATTATTATAAAATATTTTATTATATGAAATATATATTTGACTAGATTTATTATATATAACATATATACATAATTTAAATCTCTGTGTATATTTTCTGTGATAATTAGAAATTTGGTTTCAGTACTTATATGTTGGATGTGTTATGTAAAATTTTGTGAATTGGGGATATTTGGAAAAAAAGAAATGACACCTTGAAATGTTGTGGAGGAAATGAGGGTAAAATAGCTTGTATTATACAAGAAAGTCTTGAAGGATACCAAGCATGGAAAATAAAGCTTTGCCTTGGATTTAGAAGTAGCAAGAAGGAGAATGTGTCTCAGGCTATATCCAGGAGCCAGTGCTGGACTCACATCACTCACAGGATCACTTACTGGGCTTCAGAGGTGCCTAAAGAGAGACAGTCCTGCCAGAGAAGATAGAGAACATGAGCTATCTGCATGTCGCTCACTATTCAAGGCCATTCTCATTTCCTTCTACATCAGCAATGGTGGGGAGGAAAGATCAGAAATGTTTTCTCTCACTTTAGTTCACAGAAATTCATTATTATTAATATTAGAACTTCATAACATTAGACATTAGTGACCCTAAACTACCACTGCTCTTCAAAAATACATTTATGGGTAGGAGAAGGAAAGGCATACACTCAGAAAAAAATAAAGATTGTACATACCAATATGTTAAAGTAATTAGTTCTGGGTGTTGAAATCATTAGTAATTTTACTTTTTCATTTATATTTTAATATCTAAAAACAAATTTTAATAAAAAATACGTAAATGAGAAGTTTTAAATGAGCACATACAATTTTAATCAGGAAAACAATGGTACTTTTTAATTTTATAAACAAGAAAGAAACTCCAGAGAGATCTAGGAGTTTAATTATTCTAATTATAATTGTTTGAGTGCTATTATTTACATATTATTCTACTTAGTTTTCATTCATTCTTCTCAATTCTCACAAAAGCTCTGGGGAGTAGTCATTACCATCTCAATTTTACAGATGAAATGAGCCTTAGATGCTATGAATGATTTGCCTGAGTTTGCATAGCTAGGAAGGAACAGAGTGAAAGTTCTAACATAAGTCTGATTTATCCAAAGCCCAGAATCTTCCACCATATCATGTAAGCTCTTTAGATACTTTCTAACAATTTGTATTGTCATAACAGTACTGGTGGTAGTGGTGATACTGTTGGTACACCAACAAGTCCAAGAAGGGCTTTACATATATTGACTCAATTAATCCTCCCAATAAACTTATGAGGTAGGTGTTATTACTACAGTGCTGTCATTTTACAGATGAGGGCACTTGCATACAGACAGTTTAAGAAACCTGCCCTCAGTCACACAGCTAGTGGCTAGCACAATTAGGAATTCTAATGGAAATTAAATTTTGTCTAGGGCTTTTGAATGAGGAAAAATAATAATATACAGTAGTTCTGGTTTCATATCTTTACTGTGCCTCTGATAAATGTCCTTATATTACTTTAGTAAACACAAAAGTAATATAGATAAAGATATCTTTCATAATATGATGCATATTATGTTTTTCCCTATAGTAATGGGTAACTATTAAGATTCTAGAGGAAAGCTAAATAAAAACATTAACATCGAAAATGACTATAGCAGTATAATTCATGAAATAGAATAATGTAAATACGTAGAATTGGATAATGGTACAAAATTAATAATATGAATGAACACTCAACAAAATGGCATTATCATTATTATGTATTCCAAAGAAAAAAATAAGTCTTCAGAAATAATTATGTTTTCTTTCCTGATATCACTTTTGAAAATTTTATGTGAGAATAAGCAGCTGCTAAAATTAAATTACACCTTGCATTACATAGTATGTTTGTTGCAGAAAAGCAGCAAAGAAATTCAGAATTAAATTGTATTTAAAATGAAGAAGGAAAATTTTGTTTGAAAGAAGATTTTGTTGGGCAATCTTCTTGAAAGTCAAGCAGCTTTCAAATTCAGAATAATTAGGTCTTTAATGTCATGTTTATAAATGCTTAGTCAATTTGATTAAATTAAAGCATGTCTATGTCAGCTGCTATGTATCAATTATATATACAACTCAAAATCTACCTGCTCTAATTTGAAGTGTATGATATATTTCATTTGTCAGTTACTGCACACATAGAAAAATTACATACATAGCAAAATCCAGTTACTAATGTCTTTAAGTTATCCGCTTAGCTTACTTTTGTTTTTTTTTTTTTTGGCAACCTTCTTCTCCTGGGCTGAAGGGATTCTCATGCCTCAGCCTCCCAAGTAGCTGGGATTACAGGTGTGTGCCACCATGCCCAGCTAATGTGTATATTTTCAGTAGAGATGGGGCTTCACCATGTTGGCTAGGCTGGTCTCAAATTCCTGGCCTCAAACAATCTGGCTGACTCAGCCTCCCAAATTGCTGGAATTACAAGCATGAGCCACCATGCTTAGCCAGCTTACTTTTCAAATATAAATCTTTATATCAAGAAGAAATTGGTCAAGGGTTTGTTTTTTTTCTTTAGTACGCTGGTGACCTAAGTTAAATTTGATATTCATCCCAAAGTCAGTGTTGCCCCACTTACTCATTTAAACTCAACATTTAATTTATATGAAAAATATAATAAATAATTTTTTTCAAAAATTCATATCTTTATAATCCATGACAAAAAAGAATAAGGCCTAGAATATGGCTATGTACAACCTAGAATATTTCTATTAGAAATTTTTAGAAAGCTGGCCTCTGGCTAACATGAGGCAAGAGTGCCACCTTTAGTATATTTTAATACCTAAGTTTTGGTAAAAATTGCTTACTGGGATGGCTCATGGTCACTTAGGAAAATAGAAGGCTGGAGAACCTTGAGCAGATAGTACTTAGTAATGTCACCTGTCTTCACGTATAATTACTGGTGTCGTGATCTTAAATTCCTTTTGCCAATATGTTACGTTTTTGTGTTGCTCCCCTGGGTCTTTGAAGTTCTAATCTATCTGCAAAAATAAATATAAACTTTACTATTCTCAAAAATATTTGATTCAAGTCTCACTCAATTTTATTAGCAGGATTATAACACTATTCCTTTAACTCGAACTAATATTATACTGTTGTTCTTCCTGTGGCACAGTGAATGCACAGTGTAGCCAATTCAAGGTCTTTGAGGAAACCAAATGTTATTAATTACATGTATACATGTATATAAAGAGACTTTTCTGTTTATATTTACCAAGTATGACTGTAATTGATAAATGTATACTTTGTTCTAACCAAGTATTCTAGCTTAGAAATATGTAAATTTTCAAATCCTAACCAGATTTTCTGATATGTAAACCTAAGCACTGAATTTTAATTGTAAAAATGAAACTGAATTTTTATAGTTTGTATGTTTTGTTATCCACTGAAGATTTCTGTCTACTATGTTCTGGATATATGGAAGATACTGTAAGATAAGACCTAAAGGCATAATATTAATGGCCTTTTGAGTTCGTTTCATCAACAAATACTCCCTGAGCACTTCTTCTCTTCCAGGGGTATATTAATTCATTCCAATGATCATTTCCTCTAGAGGTCTTCTGATTACATGAATATGCAATGTGAAGTAACATGTTTCATAATTCTTAGATTTTTTTCTTGCATCTTATTGCTATATGTACTCCCAATACATACGTTATTTCCTGTAAAGCTTTACATATTAAAGTTAAACAATCTGCTAATAAATATAAATCATTAGTTCAACATTATGCTAGATGAAATTAGGAATTTAAAATGAGATACATAATGATGTTCTGGCCTTTGAAGAACTTAAATTTATATGAGAAAAGATTACCCCAAATTTTGACATTAAAAATTTTGGAAATTATTTTATTCCATATATTAAGAATGTAAAGAAGAAGGATGGCACATGCCTGCTGTGTGCCTGACACTTTAGTAGGTATTTTGTGTATGAAAACTTGAATATTGTAATCTGTTAACTTCAGTGGAATCAAATACACCTAAATGTATTACTCAAACACTAAAAACTATGTGTAGTAAGACAAGAAAGCCCCAGAAATGCTTCATGGGGCAGTTTGAGATTCAATTTCAGCTGACATTTGTTAAGCATTTAAAAAACCCAGTGGGTGTATGATACCAGATAGGATTTTATTTTAAATGCTCTATATTGATTATTTTAAGCTCTGTGGGTATGGTACTCGTATCTCCATTACACAGAGAAAGAAACTTAGACTCAAATAATGTAATAAACCTACAAAAGTTAACCTATTTAGCAGCTGAGCCAGAATTTACCTCCTGGTCCTTTGACTATTTGACCAAAGGATTTTCCCCACATCAACACTTCTTAGCAGTTGGGATTGCTGGCAGAAGGGCAAGCTCCCACTTTATAAGAGTGCTCACAGTCCTTTTGCAGTCTGGTAGGGTGGTCTGTCCCCCAATTTTAAAGAAGCTAATAACTGGGCACCAGGCCATTGATAAATATGGGTTATTAACAATTACTATGTTACATTGCTAATGGGGTGACTTACCAGACTCCAGTTTTGAAAGAGACTGACAGGTCTTTTGAACTTGTATTTGAATACAGATTCAGCTCTTATCAGTTGGAAGACTTGAGTAAATTATATAACTTCTCTGAATATGTCCCACAATGCTTTAGAACTTAAAAAAGAAACATAGAAAAGACTCAATAAATATTACTTTCAACACATAGATAAATAATTTAAATAATTTCCCCTCACCACCTCCATATTTAATTGTTAGAAAAGGTTAGTAGAGCATAAGGTTAACGTCCTTCATGTTGGGGAAAGGTAATTATACTTTTCTAAAAGTAAACCAGTGGTTCTCAAAGTGTCGTCCTTGGATCAGCTGCCTCGGCACCATCTGGAAACTTGTGAAAAATATACATTTTGAGGCCCTACCACAGACCTACCAAATCAGAAATTTTAGGGTTGGTGCCCAGAAATCTGTTCTATGGTAAGCCCTTCAAGTGATTATGACAGGCTAAAGTTTGAGAACCACTCTTGTGAGGGCACCTTCAGCTTCTTTGAATCCTAACCCACTGGCATTCTTCCCTTCGGCCCATCCCTTTGCAGCACTGCTCTGACAAAAGGGAAAACTGTACAGACTTCTTAAAGCAGTGTTTCTCAAAGTGCAACCTACAGGCCACTTGCGTCAGAATCACTTGAGGTAAATTTTAAACTGCAGATTTCTGTGCACCTCACCCAACTATGGAGTTGGAATCTCTGAGAGGTGGGCCTCAATATGTGCATTTTACAGGTTATCTGTATGATTTGTACACTCACCAAAATTGTGAATTGTGGTGTTACAATAAGCACAGCATTAGCAGCACTATTTTGTGACAACAAACACAGCATTATTAGTAACAGACTTGTCTGGCAGCCCAAAGTGAAAACAATGAGTTATCCTAGCTCAGTTTTTATGCGATTGGCTTATCTAAAGTGGGCCACAAATGGAGCTCTAAAATACAGCGACCCCCATACTTTGTTGGCATTGAGATCACTAAGACCTGGATTTTCTTGGGACCAGAAGCTGAAGTGGTAGCTGTGGCCAGTGAGGGTGGTTGAAGCCTGGTTACCTTATCTTTGGGTTAAGATGAAGGGCAGCCTGGAGGCAGGGGGGGCCTGAGGAGACTGAAAAGCAGCAGTACTGAGTTTGCATTTCTGTGAAGGCAGTGTTTCTCCCACCCCAAAGTTTACGGCTGACAAAAGATGTGAAAGAAGTTACAGGAAAAGTGTCCTCTGTGGCCTCTCCAAATTTCTATCTTGGATTTCTGAGAAAAGTTGATTTTACTATGTGTTTTTTTAATAAAAATTTTTCTTTTTATTTCTTTTTTTTTCTTCTTCTCTTGTGGTTGTTTCTAGATCGCTAATTTTAGGCCTTACCTTTCCTCTCATTTAGATAACTTTATTCTCTTTCTATAAACTTTTTACTCACTTTTTAATCAGTCAGTATTCATCTGTCCTACCCATTACAAACAAGAGCTGAGCTGCTTAGAATGTAATCTCACCTTGCTCCACAGAGTGCTCTGTAATTTCATGCACTTGTGACAAGGTCTCCAGGCTATATGAATTTTTCCACTATCCCAGGGTCCTATCTCAGAAAAACAGCATGCTCAGATCCTCAGAAGGTTTGGACAGAAAATAAATCCTGGGGAATGTCAGCGAAAACAGCAGGGTAAGAACTACAGAACATAGTAACCCCATAAAAGCAATGAAAAACCTGGTAAAAAATTATGACAGTCAAATTTTTCAAAACTCTGGAAACTATAGCAACTGAGGATTGTTTATTCAAGAAAAACAGCTGAATTTCTGTAAGAACAAGACATTTTATGGCATTTTGACTTGTCCTTGTTCCTCAGCTCAGCAGTAGTTTTGAAAAAAAAAAAAAAACCAGTCAATATTCCTGGCACATATTGGCAGATGCCAGAAGAAGTAAAATGGAGTTGGATTTATTTCCAGGTCTTATTCCCAAACACTTATCATTATTTGACTTGTTTGATGATTGTCAGGGTCACCCCTATTGAGTGCCACTGTCAGGGTCAACACCCACAAGGGTCTGTCCTGCAGACCCTGACTCAGCTATGAATGAATAAAGTACACTGACACACAGATATTATGCTTTGCCAGTTCAGCTGAGGGTCCATGGCTGCTTACAGACTCCCTGGAGAATGCTATAAACAGTTGCAACTGCCAGCCACTGCTAGCCAGTGTGATTTGCATTTATTTCATAAAGTTTAATTGACAAAGGCTTGAGTCAATACCATTAGAGGTTAAAGATCAAAGGACAGGTTCTGGATGCCTAAAGCAAACACCATTATTGGATAATATCCCCGGTTGACCTCCCCACCTGCCAGAGGGCTATCTGGCTTGAAGGTGAGTGTTAAGACCACATGAGTAAACAAGTTAATTAGGTAAACTCCCACATTCCTTGGTTTCTGCTCTAATTTATTTAACTAAGGCTGCCTTTAGCCAAGAACTATAGAAAAAACCCTTAGGCCTTCCAAAAGGGTTTGAGACTACGTTCTATAACTTTCTCTAATATTTTTCCCTTAATATTTTTGCTGCCGCACTGAGTGAATTCCCACAGATGATTTCCTAGAAGACTCCACTTACAAAACTGACTCAAAACTACTGATTGTGCAGAGCTTTCTCCACAAAATGGTAGTCTGAGATTGTGCAGTCTGAGGATACAGAATGAAGAAAAAGGAACAGATATTCAGAGACTTGTGGGATACCATCACACATACCAGCATACACATAATGGGAACCCCAGAAGGAGAAGAAAAAGAGAAAGTGACAGAAAGGGTATTTGAAGAAATAATGGCTGAACATGTTCCGATTTGATGGGAAACATTAATTGGCATATTCAGGAAGTTAAAGAAACTCCAAGTAGCATAAATTCAGAGACCCAGAGCTAGGCACCTCATAAAAAACTCTCTAAAGAGAAAGATAAGGAATCTTAAAAGCAGCAAGGGAGAAGTGGCTCATCACATACAAAGAATACTCAATAATATTAACACCAAATTTTTATATCAAAATCTAGGAGCACCAGAAGCCAGTGGGAAGACATAGTCAAAGAACTGCAAATAAAATTATCAACCAAGAATTTTATACCCAGAAAATTCGTCCTTCAAAAATAAAGGAGAAATTAAGATATCCCAGAAAAACAACAGCTGAAAATACTTTTCAATTTATTTTGAAAACAAACCTGCCCTAAAAAGTACTAGAGGAAGTTATTCCAGCTTAAAAAGAAGACACTAGGCAGTAATTTGTATCTACATAAAGAAATTAAGTGCATCAGTAAAACTACGTAGATAAATATGAAAGTCAGTATAAATGTATTTTTTGCTTATCACTCTTTGTATTCTCCTATGTGATTTAAAAGACAACAGCTTAAAGCAATGATCATAAGTCTGTGTTGATGGGCTCAGTATGTATAAAGATGAAATTTGTGATAATAACAACATAAAGGGGACAGAAATATATGAACAAGGTTTTTGTATACTATTGAAATTAAATTGGTTTTAATCTAGATGGTTATAAATTAAGGTTTTAATTATAATCCCCAAGCAACCACTAAGAAACTAACTCAAAAATGTATACAAACAAACAAAAAACAAGGATATTAAAATGGCATGGCAGTAAACAGTAGTAGAAGAATTGAGAAATAAAAAAGGGTATAGTGTATGAGAAGTAGTAAAAAAGCAGACATAAATCTTATCATATTAATAATTATTTTAAATGTAAGTTAACTCTCCAGTTAAAAGGCAGAGAATGGCTAAAATGCCAACAATCACATGACCTAATTATATGCTCTCTGTAAAAAACACACTTCAGTTTCAAAAATGCAAATAGTTTGAGAGCAAAAAAGTGGAAAAAAACAATACCATGAAAAGAGTAACCAAAAGAGACCTGGATTGGCTATACTAATACCAGACAAAATGGGTCTAAGATTAAAAATGTTAATAGAGACAAAAAAGGATACTTTATAATGGTAAATGGGTACTTCATCAAGCAAGACAGCAATTAAAAACATACATGAACCTAACAACATAATAAAAAATACATGAAGCAAAAACTGACAGAATTGAAAGAAGAAATAGACAATTTAACAATAATAGTTGGAAACTTTAATACCCCAATTTTAATAATGAGTAGACCAACTAAACAAAAATTAGTAAGGAAATGGAAGGCTTGAACAACTCTGTAAATAAATTGGACCTAACAGATACTTTTAGAATCCTCTACTCAACAACAGCAGACTACATATTCTTCTCAAGGGCATGTGGAACATTCTGCAATATAGACTGTATATAAATAAATAAAACAAGTCTAAATAAAAGTAAAACTATGGAAACTAATCAAACATGTTTTCTGGTCACAATTGAAAGGAAGTAGAAACCCATAAAAAAAAATTGGAGAATTTCACAAATATGTGAAACTTAGACAACATACTCTTAACCAATGGATCAAGAAAGAAATCACAAGAGAAACTAAGAAATTCTTAGGATTGAAATTTAGAAAACCAGAGGTTGTGGTAAAAGTGGTGTTGAAAGAACTATATAGCTACAAATGCTTGTATTACAATGATGTAAGATCACAAATCAGTAACTTATCTTCCATCTTAAAAAACTAGAAAACTAGAAAAATAAGAGAAAACTATGTCCAAACCAAGCAGAAGTAGGGGAATAATAAAGATTAAAGCACAGGTAAATGAATTCAATACTGTATTACAAGTACTAGCCAATGCAATTATGCAATGAATGAAATAAAAGACATCCATATTGGAAATAAATTGTATAGTGGTGATGGTTACACAGTCTTATAAATGTACCAAAGCCTACTGATTTATCCATATCAATGATAAGTGTATGGTATATGAATTATATGTAAACTTTATGAACAGGAGTCAAACAGACCTTTATAAAAATCTTTTTTTAAAAAAAATACAAGTCTGTTAGCTTAACCACATTTCCCTGAGTTGATTCCCTTGTCCCTTGTGAAACTATTTTATTGTTATATTATGACTCATCAGTTTTTATTTTTATGTCTCTCTAGTTCATGGTGAAAAACATGAGGAGTTAATTACCTTAGGAAGCCCAGACTCCCACACTATTAGCGAGGGACAAAAATCTTCGGTAACTTCCAAAATAACAAGGAAAGGCAAAGAAAAGTCTTCTGAGAAAGATAAGACAGCCAAAGAAAAACAAGCATCTCGCTTTGACCTTCAGGTGGGCGTAAAATTTTTTTATTGGAGTCACTTAATGATTTTAGGTTCACTGGATGCCTACTTGCCTATCTCTTCTGAGGACAAAACTGTGACACATTCTTTCTCCCTGATTCCAGAAATCATCTAGATAACTTGCAGACATTCCTTGGACACCTTCCCCAAACTCCCTTTTCTAGCTCAGTATCAAAAACCATTAATTAAACCTTTAGTATGTAGAACACTATTCATGACACTTGGGTTTCTAAGACAAATATGTTTAGTACCAACCCTAAAAGAATTCACAGTCCAATAATGGAGGAGACCGAAGGTGAACTGAGAATTACGATGTTGAATGTTGTATGTGCAGTGTAGAAAAGATAGGTTGTGATCTAGCCTCTTCCAGGAGAAACTGAGTTCTGAACCGAGTTAATACGCAAAGACATGATGAGGTGAAAATCAACTCACAATGGTTTTTTAAAGCATTCAAGTATGAGAGATGAGGCCAGAGGGGTCAGTAAGGGTCAGCTGGAAGAGGGCTTTAAAGCTTCACTGGAAGGCTGGGACTCTATACGCAGTCCAGAGGTCATGAGTCTAAACTCCTTCAGGGCCAGTTAGAAAATTGCAATGATGAAGAATAAGGAAGAGGATGTGGATGGCAAACTTGAGGAGTGCAAGCACAGGCCTAAAGAATTTCAAGTTACTTAAAAACACTGCACTCTAAACAAAATGCCTGTGAGAACCAAATCTTCCCACTAGTTATGCCTAGGTTAAGCTTGACTGAAACTTGGGGGATTCAAGAAGCACATTAACATGATCAAATTTACATTTCAGATACCCTCATGGCTTGTAAGGGTGTGGACTTAAAGGAGGAAAGACTGGAGATGAAGAGAATTCAAGAAAGTACTTCGGTAGTCTAAGCAAAAGAGTCCAAAGTGTGTCAGGAACAGGAAAAAAGAAAGGAAGGGTAGGACAGACCAAGAACTATCTAGAAAACAAAAGGTGGAGTGTAGTTATCAATCCAAAGTGGATGTTAAGGAACAAGAAGAAGCAAAGTATATCTCTCAAGTTTCCAGCAGGAATAGCTAAGGAGGATGTCAGTACCATTAGAAAAATAGACAATAGAGGAAAATTAGCAAATAAGAAGGCAGGATGACTTGTTTAGACTCTAGGAATGGTTCCTAGAGATTTCAAAGCTTTTATTTCTTAGCTGAAGTCTACCCTTGGAAGTAAAGTAAGATTAACCCAATCCATAGATTCCTACAAGAAGACCTCCCTTAGTATCTTCACCGTGCTCCCTTTCCTGATCAAAATTTGATCCCAGAAAAGTTTCTGATAAACTCATTTATTAAGCAATTTTAAAAATTATAAAAGCTAATGTACTCTGTGTTAAAAGGAGGAAATAAAATAATTTCCACTTGTGAAAGTCGAGTCTCACCAGAATATTAGGGAAATACTGTAGAAAGCAAGGTCATTTTGGTAACACTGAAACCAAACTGCAGGTGGAAACTGTGTTCAGTGGTTATACCAATCCCCTCTTCCCCAACTGCATTATTGATCAGTGATAACTGACATAGTCTCAACCTTCTGTAAAGTGCTATGTAACCACATTAGTTTCAAGCCTCTCTTCCTACCCAACTGCCACCTATGAGCCTCACCTATGTAAAAGTTGTTTCCCAGCCTATGGTCCATGCAGGTGACCCCATGAGACATTAAAATGTTGTTAATGTTCATAATGAATATATAGCAAGTATATACAGACCTGGAAATGATCAACTATCCTGCTCTCATTTTGGTGAAGAGATGCTATGAGTGAACATAAGTACAATTTAGAATTTAATGTATATAGTTTTTAAGGAAAATTTGCATACAGTGAAATGCACAAATTGCAACTGTAAAATTCAGTGAGTCTTTGACACATGTATTCACCATGTAATCCATGCCCCTATCAAGATACAAATTATAGACTGTTTCCATAAGCTCAGGAATTATCTCAAACTTCCTTGCATTCAATTTTCTAATTCTTATACCTCATCTGGTAACGACTAATCTTTCAGTCACCATAGATTAGTTTTGCCTAAATTGCTCTGGAATTTCATAAAAATGATATGCAAGATGATGTACCCTTCTGTGCTCAACTTCTTTATCTAAGTATAATATCTGCCTGTGGTATATGTCAGTAGCTTATTACTTTTAAATATTAAGCAGTTCCCAATTGTATGGCTATATTACAATTTGTTTATCCATTCCTCGATTGATAGGCACATATGTTGGTTTCTTGTGTGCATTATTATGAATAAGACTACAATGAACATTTTTGTACAAGTCTTTTGTTAATATATGTTTTCATTTATCTCTAATAAATACCTAATAGTGGAATTATATATCATAAGGTAAAATCTAGACCCTTTTGAAAGGAGGAAAGCATGCAACCCAAGAGTTTTTATTTCATCAGGTATCATCCACGGTTCACTCTCAACAAGAAGACCCAAATAAACCCTACTGGATTCTAAGGCTGGTCACTGAACACAGTGAATCAGAATTATTTGAAGTGAAAAAGGATACAGAACGGGCAGATGAAATCCGAGCCATGAAACAAGCCTGGGAGACAACTGAGCCAGGAAGAGCAATCAAGGTCACCCGACTTCGAAAAGCTGTCATCTTTTACTTTTCCTCCTTAAGCATGCTCTGAAAAAAAAAAAAAAAACAGTCATGCCGGTAAAACCATAGAGTCTGTCCTTTAGTAATGGTATCTGAAATGTTATCAGACAAATATTGAGTAACCATATGTTAAAACCACCTTTGGATGCATTGTAAAATGTTACCCTCCTGATTACCCAAAGGACTTTCAAAAACAAAGCACACGATGGTGCCTCTTATAGGCCCAAGTTATAGGTTACCTCATTCTTTCACATAGCCCTGGCTATCTGCACATCTGCCTTCAACACGCCCAGATAAGAAAGCATCTAAATGTTTAGCACGTGCTTTACTATACTTTGCACAGCCTTAGATGGATTAATAACCATGTGCTGCCTCCTTGTGGAATACACATGCCTCGTCTCTTTCTCCCCGTTCTATTTGCTGTAAGAGTGATTGCCATAGTAACACTATTACTATATAAGTGCTTCATGACACAGTTCAGGGTTATTGGGGCAGACGAAAAAGATTCAAGAGCCACTGCATCTAAGACAGTACACCCAGAAATGTATTCTTTCTACAGCTGCCTATTCATCCATTCTCAAAAATAACTGTCAAAATCATGGATGATTCAGAATTTATCTGATAATGAAGAAGAGCTGGCCTGCCTCATTTAGACTGCCCTATTTAATTCACATTTTCCTGTTTCATTTTTGATTGAATACTATTAATATGTATTGCCCGTATTGGTTGTTGCTTTTGAAGAGCTTTTAAAAAGCTGTACATGTTTGTTCTTTAGGCTTCTCAGGCTCGTTTGCATTACCTTAGCGGCTTCATTAAGAAACCATCTGATGCTGAGAGTCCACCTATATCTGCAAGCCAAACTAAACCAATGGAAGAAGGTCAGTGAATCCTGCCCCAGCCGCCTCAGAGCACAGAACTGTGTCTTGCACTTCTTAACAAATAATCAGTGGGTTGTGCTTGGCAAAAAGGAGACATTTCAGAATCTCTTTTCTTGGGGATTATAAAAGGTCACACAATTTCAGATGACTATATAAACAGTGCTTCAATTTCAGATCACTTTCACACATTTTCCCATTTAAGACCTACATCTCCCCCCCATACACACTGCGCAAGTAGATATGATTTTCTCCATTTAAGAAATGATAAAAGCAGAAAGAATGATGCAACCTAGTTAGAAAGTAGCAGTATAAAACTTGAAGGTAAGTCTACAACTATAAATCTGGTACCTTCTAATAATAATAAAAAGAAGTCATACTAATATCAACCCATTTAAGTATATATTATAATATTATTCCAACTTATCAATAAGAACACAGGCACCAGAGACCCTCAGTAATATTCTAAGTTCAGAGCCAGAGACAGAATTAGCCTGCAGACAGCCCCTTCAGGTTGCCAGTGTCTTCTCTCAGCTACTTGACTGACTGCATCTATCACCACACTGGGGTGTCCTTGGAGGCAGAAGGCATTCACATCCTAAATCATACTTTTACATTTTAATATATTCGGCAATGTAATTCAATAATTGTTATACACATAATATCTCTTAACTGTTCATATGAACATGTGAATAGCAAATACCACCCTAAGTCTGTTATCCTGGGATAGGCAAAGCATTTCACATTTATCATCTCACTTCAACCTATAGCAACTATGAGGCATGTATTATTTACTCTTCACATGTTGGAGATAAAGAGAACAAAGCTCAGAGAGCCACCTTTTTCTTCCTAAGTCATACATCTCAAAAGTGATGAAGTTGGGATCTGAAATATTTCTAACTCCTCAAGTACTCACTCCTCTAATCGATTCTAATGTAATACAAGGAAAACAAAGGTGAATAGGATTCAGTTCTTTTCCTTTAGGCTGTAGATGTATTGTTATTTTTTATATTTTGTTTTAATGTATGTGTAAAAAATATTACACTGGATACATTAAAAATGTCCAAAAGACTTAATTCCAGACTATTGAAGAAGGGGGGAGAGATTGAATTCAACTGTAGATACAACAGAACATGTGGGAATTTTAAACCAACAGTCCAGGTGAGGGAGTAGATGGTCAATTACTTGGTTAGGTATCAAGGGTAGAGAAAGAGGAACTTGATTAGATTTCAAGGGTTGAAGGATTCTGGATAAACTGACATAGCAGGATTTTTTTAATTAAAACTGGGGTCAGCAGGCCAAGGACACGGCCTAGTTGAGAACAGGGCTCAGACAGCCTCACCCTGTCATAGAAC
Source organism: Cheracebus regulus (assembly GCA_963574635.1). Lineage (NCBI taxonomy): Eukaryota > Metazoa > Chordata > Mammalia > Primates > Pitheciidae > Cheracebus > Cheracebus regulus. The sequence continues at coordinate 47,314 of CAUYQU010081834.1, forward strand.
ATACACACAATAAAAGGCACAAATTTTAACTGTACAGTTCAATTAATTTTTGCATGTGAATACACTCAGTAGCCACTGTATAAATCAAGATAGGAAACACCACATACTGAAACTCCTCCTCATTTGTTTCCAAGTCATTTCCTCCCTCACGGTAACAACTAGCTTGAACTCCATCACCATCAAATAATTTTGCCTATTCTTGAACTTCAGTTTAGACTCATATGTACCCTGTATGTCTCACTATTTAGTTATTTTATTTCTTACTGTGCCTGGAATAGTAAACTGCGTTTTATCGGAAATGTGTTTATTTTATGTAAGTTCAACTTAATGGAATAAGTTTTCTTTTTACCTCTTTTTTTTTTTATCAATCAGTCTTGCTCTAGGGAGGCATCAACTTTAATAATATTTTTAAGAAATCGACTTTTAACTACTGAATATCTGCCTTTTATTTCAACATTTCTTCACACTCTTAAGTCCTTTCCTATTGCCACCTTTCATTCAGTGCAGAATGTAATACGAATTTGGTCACCTGCAATTGATAAATAGGAAAATAATGTCTACATAGAATGTGGAAATTGTGGTAGGTTGTACACAGTTTTTCCTAGGCTAGGGATCTGGAACACTGAAGAGAATCAGAGTATCAAGAACAGACTTCCCAGCTTCATGACTTCACTAGAAAGAGTTTTGTTCAGCTCTTATTTTAAGACAATTTTAAATAAATATTTGCATACAGGGATCCCCCCGCGGAGAGGAACACCCCATCTATTATGAACCATTCTCAGCGTAGAGCTGGTTGTACTTCCTCCAGGGCCCACCTTCACAGCAGCTCCAATAATTTGAATATCCCATTTTCATTTAGATCATCCCAACTTCTAAAAGCCTTGATTTTTATGTGACATTTTAATATATGGAGGCAGTTTCCAGACACACTTCCTGCTTGGGTCACTCTTCTAGTGTGACAGTTACTTTGGCTGCTGCTCTGGTTAGAAGTTACAGAGCTTTTGAGTCATCTGCTCTAAATCTGTGCTCCAATCATCAAGCCTTGTTACTTTTTGCATGCGATTTCATGGAATGCAAGCTTTTTCAGTAATGCACATGACATGTTGTAATAGAAATCCCTGCAAGTGGTTTAAAAGAGCCAGACTCAAAGAATTCTGCGGGTTCAGAGCCACAAATAGGATCAGGGAGTGCGGTGTGGAAGAAGTGGCAATTGTCCAAGGGCTTGAGAGATCTGGCAAAATCCACAAGCAGCAAAAATGGAGCAGCGTCTTCATCAGGGAAGGAAGAGTGCGAACAGAGCACGCGAAAGAAAAACATTAGTAAGTAACGCTGTCATTTGTAAGATAAACATGTATTTTCAAATAAAAATTGTAGAAAAAATTTAACTTAAATGTAAGTGACAGCTAGGGCTATAAAAGTGGAAAAAGATGTCTTTTGGATTTACAGGTTTTCATTTTACTTAACACAGTTGGGAATTTGCTCAAGGACCGAATTGATTACTAAATACTTTAACCAAAAGATAAAAGTGGGTAAAACTCCACCCACAAATTTGCATTTATATTTTTTCTGTGTATAGGATTTCTGTGTCTACAAATGCTAAAAATAAAATGCCAGCATTCACACATACACTTGTTGTTAAACACAGATTTTTTTTGTGTTATCTGTAGCATGCTACATGACAGATTTTATTTTTATCTCTAATAACAAATTTTAATAGCAAATTTTAAATGTTGAAAAAGAGCAGTTTTCAGTGGTGCACAAGTAATCCTGACTTGATTCATTTCCATATGGATTCATATCTGTTCATTAAACTGAACCTATATCCCTGATCAAAGGAAAATGCCTTTCCACACTCCTGGTTTCCATGAGGAAGGATTATTCTTAAGTAACTCCTCAACTCCTTCTGTCTTATAGAGAACTAAATGTCCTATTAATTCATTTGGAGAGAATAAATTAGGCTACCCATGGAAGCACAGCTCCTCCCTCAGCTGAGAACACTACCTAGACTATGCTGGAAGAGTCACTCAGCTCCAGGTGATCATAGCCCATTTGTCTCTCACATCAAGCTACATCCTCTGATGAAACGTAAATCAATAGTATAATCTTACTCTTTATTTTTCTACTTGTTTTGAACCCAGGCAGCAAAGAAGGATATCTTAGAAAGAAGCAAAATTAGCTCAACCATTCGATCTAGCAATCCCACTACTGGGTATACACCCAGAGGAATATAAATTACTCTACCATAAAGACATGTGCATGTGAATGTTCATTGCAACACTACTCACAATAGCAAAGACATGGAAGCAATCTAAATGCCCATCAGCTACAGACTGGATAAAGAAAATGTGGTACATGTGTACCATGAAAGCCAAACTGTCACTGTTTGCTGATGACATGATTGTACACCCAGAAAACCCTAAAGACTCATCCAAAAAGCTCCCAGATCTGATAAATGAATTCAGTTAAGTTTCGAGATACAAATCAATGTACACAAATGAGTAGCATTTTTATATACCGGTAGCAACCAAGCTGAGAAGCAAATCAAGCACTCAATTCCTTTCACGAGAGCTGCCAAGAAAAGAAAAGAAAATCTTAGGAACATACCTAACCAAAGTGGTGATAGAGCTCTACAATGAAAACTATAAAATGCTGCTGGAAGAAATCATAGATGACACAAAGAAATGGAAACATGTCCCATGCTCATGGATAAGTAGAATCAATATTGTCAAAATAACCATACTGTCAAAAGCAGTCTACAAATTCAATGTGATTCCCATCAAAATTCTTCACAGAACTAGAAAAAACACTCCTAAAATTAATTTGGAATCAAAAAAGAGCCTGCATAGCCAAAGCTTCCTCAATCTGCTTAGCCAAAGCAAAACTAAGCAAAAAGAACAAATCTGGAGGCATCACATTGCCCAACTTCAAACAATACTATAAGGCTATATTTACCAAAACAGCATGGTACTTGCATAAAAACAGGCATGTAGACAATGGAACACAATAAGAACCCAGAAATAAAGTCAATTACTTATAATCATCTGGTCTTCAAAAAGCAAACAAAACAGAAAATGGGGAGAGGGCACGCTATTCAACAAATGGCTCTGGGATAATTGGCAGACCACATGTAGGAGAATGAAGCTGGATCCTCATCTCTCACCTTATACGAAAATCAACACAAGATGAATCAAGGACTTAAATCTAAGGCCAGAAACCATAAAGATCCCAGAAGATAACATCAGAAAAGCCCTTCTAGATATTGGCTTAGACAAAGACTTATGACAAGAACCCAAAAGCAAATGCAACAAAAACAAAGATAAATAGATGGGACTTAATTAAACTAAAAAGCTTCTGCACAGCAAAAATAATAATCAACAGGGTAAACAGAAAACCCACAAAGTGGGAGAAATTCTTCCCAAACTATGCATTCAATAAAAGACTAATATCCAGAATCTACAAGGAACTCAAACAAATCAGCAAGAAAAACAAAAACAAATAACCCAATCTAAAGGGAGCACATCTGCCAGGAGCTCTCGACCTGCAAGAGGATTCCAACCTGGATAGGGGGGTGCGCGGAAGACAAAGAATGACAGAAAGTGGGGTTTGGAGGGTTGAGAGTCTGATGCCTCACCAACAGTTTATTCATGCTCAGGGTCAGTTTATATACCTTTCTTAGGTGTGTGCCTACGTGATACAAAGGGGAACATAAAGTCTTAAAGTAGAAAAACAAGTTACAACATCACAGAATAAGGACAATGGAAGGGTCAGCTTACACAATCCACCAGAGCAGGTGGTCACACTATCTCATCAGAGGGTAAGTTGTTTATCTTCTGGAAAAGTCAGCAAAGTCGAAACCATGTCTTTGTAGAAAACTCAATTATCGTACACAATACATTTTGTGATGGCATGACCATCTGGTAATCCCCCACAGAGTTTATCTTTAACCTAAGTCTCTTTCTGTTCCTGCTTTCCCATAGCTCGACTTCCTTCAACTGGAGACACTGTGTCTGGGCTCAAGCCCTCCGTATTGTGAAGCCCAATTTACAGGGGGCCTCACACGGGAGCGTTCCCCACACCAATCAAAAAAAAAGTGGGCTAAGATCATGAATGACAATTTTCAAATAAGATACACAAATGGCCAAACAAACATAGGAAAAAAATGCTCAACATCATTAATTATTAGGTAAATGCAAGTCAAAACCACAATGTGATACCACCTTATTCCTGCAAGACTGGCACAATCAAAAAACCAAAATATAATAGATGTGGGTATGGACATGGTGAAAAGGAAACACTTTTACACTGCTGGTGTGAAGGTAAACTAGTACAACCACCATGGAAAACAGTGTGGAGATTCCTTAAAGAGCTAAAAGTAGACCTACCATTTAATCCAGCAATCCCACTACTCTATCCAAAGGAAAAGAAGTCACTATATGAAAAAGATACTAGCACAGGCATGTTTATAGCGGTACAATTCGCAACTGCAAAATATGGAATCAGTCTAAATGCCATCAACCAACCAACGAATAGATAAAGAAAATGGGATATATGTATATACACATATATATACATATGTGTGTGTGTGTATATACATATAAATGTGGTATATATACACATCGAGTACAGTGTACACAGCTCAGGTGATGGTGCACCAAAATCTCAGAAATCACCACTAAAGGACTCATCCATGAAAAGAAACATTACCTGTTCCCAAAAAACCTACTGAAAATAAATAAATAAACAACTAAGTAGCTGGAGATTCAGCAGTGAAAATAAAAACCAAGTTGGAGAGAAAGTAATAAAGTAGGCCTAAGGAAATAAGAAGGAATAAAAAAAAATTTTAAAGAGACAGAAAACAAAGGAAATAAAGAACATTCATAAAAATTAAGGCATTTTTAAACACGTTCACAATAAACCCAGTACTAATTTGTGCTTGCTTGAGAATTTGTTTGCAGATGATCTGCCTTAAGACAAATACTAAAGGGAGTCCTTCAGGCTGGGAGAGGGTGACATCCAAAGGCAGCTCACATCCACAAAGAAAAGTAATTATGTAGGTAAAGTTCAGAAGACAGCATAAATAGATGTTCCATTTTTTACTTGTTTAACAAATAATTATTATAAAACTATATTATTGGGCCTATAATGTCCAAATGTATATGACGATAATACACACACAGTGGAAGAAGGAAAAAAAGAAAGAAAACTCACAAACTGTTAATACAAGGGGATTTCCTCAGACTGATAAAGGGTAGTTATGAAAAACCTAAAGTAAATATCATATTTACTAGTGAACAACTGAATAATTTCAGTCTAAGGTCAAGAACAAGACAGGATGTTTACTGTCCCCACTTAACATTCAACATTTTAATGGAAGTTCTTGCTAGTTCAATCAAGAAAGAGAAATAAAACACATCAATCTTAGAAATGAAGTAAAACTTTATTCTCAGACAACACTATCCTATATGCTAAAATTCTAAGGAATCAGAAAAAAAAAATGAGTAAATGAGTTTGTCAGGGTCACATGATGTAAGGTTAGTAAACAAATCATTTTTATTTCTACATATTATTGATGAACAACCAAAATTGAAATTGAGTAGACAGTTTTCTTTACAATAGTATTAATAATAAATACATGGAAATAAATTTAACCAAGTGTAGAATTTAAGTATTGAAAACTACAAAACATCACTAAAGGAAATTTTTAATTATCTAAATAAAGAGATTGTTTATGCTTTGGACTAGAAGACCTAATATTGTTCAGATAGTAATACCCCTCAAATTGATCTATAAATTCAGCGTAATCTCTGTCAAAATCATAGTAGACATTTTACAGAATTTGACATGCTAATCCCAAAACTTACATGGAAATGCAAAATCTAGGAATGACCAAAATTATTTTGAAAAAGATATCAAAGTGGGAGGGAAACTTATTCAACCTGATAAAGACTTTCTACAAAATGAACAAACAAATTATGGCTAACATCTTATTAATGGTGAGGATCAGGGCCTGGCACATGGCTCACACCTGTAATCCTAGCACTCAGCAGGCTGAGGCAGGTGGATCAGGAGGTCAAGAGATGGAGACTATCCTGGCCAACAAGGTGAAGCCCCATCTCTACTAAAAATACAAAAATTAGCTGGGCATGGTGGCGCATGCCTGTAGTCCCAGCTACTTGGGAGGCTGAGGCAAGAGAATTGCTTGAACCCGGGAGGCAGAGGTTGCAGTGAGCCGAGACCACACCACTGCACTCCAGCCTGATAACAGAACAATACTTTGTCTCAAAAAAAAAAAGTGAGAATCTAGAAGCTTTCCCGCTAAGATCAGGAGCAAGACAAAGATGTCCTCTCTTACTACTCTTTTTGAACATGTGCGAGAACTCCTAGAAAATACAATAAGACAAGAAAATGAACTAAAAAGATGTACTGATTGGGAAGAAAGAAAGAAAGAAAACTATTTGTTTGCAGATGGTGTGATTGTGTAATATATGTACCACTCTGGTAGGGAATGTTGATAACTGGGGAGGCTATGTGTGTGTACAAGGAAGGGGGATATGGGATATCTTTGTTTGTACTTTCTTCTCAATTTTACTGTGAACCTTGAACCTAAAACTGCTTTTTGCATTTTTTTTTTTTGATATGGAGTCTCACTCTGTCACCCAGGCTGGAATGCAGTGGCATGATCTCAGCTCACTGCAACCTCTGCCACCCGAGTTCAAGCAATTCTCCTGCCTCAGCCTCCTGAGTAGCTGGGATTACAGGTGCCTGCCATGACGCCCAACTAATTTTTGTATTTCTAATAGAGACAGGGTTTCACCATCTTGGCCAGGCTGGTCTTGAACTTCTGACCTTGTGATCCACCAGCCTCAACCTCCCAAAGTGCTGGGATTACAGGCACGAGCCAATGCACCTGGCCCTAAAACTGCTTTTAAAAATAAACTCTTTTTTTTTTTTTAATGAACCAATCTGCATTCCCGAGAGGCTGGCACGTTTGCCAGGGACTCTTGGCCAGCAAGAGGGTCCCAACCTAAATAGGGGAGTGTGTGAAAAAAAGACAAAACAAACAAGCGGGGTCTGGAGGACTGAGTAAGCAATGCTTAAACAGCAGCTTTATTGTGCACATAGTTAGTATATATATCTTTGTCCTACATCATTTACAGGAACAAATACCATTATCTTATACATGAAAGGGAACAGAAAGTCCTCAGGATACAAGCTCAGGCAGCAAATAAAAACAATAGTAAAATTAAATACATAATCGGGTACAATCAAGTCATGCAGGTGGGTCTCATTATCGGGGTGGGAAAACCTATAGGTGAAAAGTTAATAATCTATACAAGGCACCAGAGAGGCAGTAAACCTATTATCTTTGCAAACAGCAGTCACAAGAACAAGCACAGGACCTAACAATAGCGGGTAAACAAAATCATAAATGCAGGAACAGAAAATAAACACAATGTTTTCTCAGACCACATAGGCATCACATCATCGTCTAGTAAAGTTATTTTCATATATCCTTTAATTTCAGTTCCAGCTTTCCCATAGCTCAACTGCCTCCAAAGGGAAACTGTGTCCAGGCTCAAGCTCACCATATGACGAGGCCCAATTCCAAGGGGCCTCACATGGGAACGTTCCCCACAAACCAAGTGATGAGATTTTTACTATGCAATTTCAAAATTGGTCATAAAGTTAAAAATAATGATCAAAACACCATCGTTTGACAGTTTCTCTAAGAGTCAAATAATTTTACCATATGACCTAATAATCCACTCCTACTGACATAAAATGTCCAGGAAAGACAAATCTATAGAGACATAAATAGATTAATGATTTCCCAGAGTTTGTGGTGAGAATACAAAGTGACTATTAAAGAACACAAGAGAGATCTTTTTTGGATGATAAAATGTTTTACAACTGGATTTTGTTGATGGTCACACAACTTGGTAAATTTACAAAGGAGTATTGAATTAGACCCTTAAAATGGTTGAATTTTATGTATGTAAATTATCATACTTCAGTATGAGTTAAAAAAAAAATCAGTGGTCTAGAAATGCTGAAAAGTTAATAACCTAGACTCTGCAGACTCTGAAATCTGTTCTTGTGGGCTATTGGTCTATGGATTAAAAGCTGCTGCTAATTTGATTTGCAGTGTTTATCTTTTATATATTGCCTACTCCACTGGACTATAAGTTTATTGAAGGTAAAATACTGTTTTCAGTATTTCAGTATAAATATGTAAAAAAATCCATTTATATCCTAACCCCAGTAGTACTTGGTGTAGCATTCAGGCATAGCCTAGTCTCATTAAATACTGGACCATTTAACTTGTAATGAAATTTTGTAACTTAAGACTTGTTCTTATTAATGGAGACTACTCCTCCTTCATCTAACTGTGAATAGAATAGCATTTTGTTAATTTTTTATTTTTGTCATCTTCTTCATTTAACTAAAAGCATAGTAACACCAGCTAGAGGATAAACATAAAATATAAGTATATAATTATATATTATTAACATTATATTAAATAAGACAAGTCTAATCAATGGTTGTTTTTCAACAGAAAATACTATTTTCAATTAAAGTGAGATATATTCATTTAGTTGGTCATTATTATTTTTAAAATTTTTTTTTGTTGTGTGTGTGTGTGTATTTTTTAAAGAAATGGGACCTCGATCACGATCTCCAACAATTTTGGAAACATCTCCACGACTTATTCGGAAAGCACTAGAATTTATGGATTTAAGCCAATATGTCCGGTAAGTTTTCATAAACATGATTGATGCAGACAACTGTGTTCATGGAATTTTGGAAACACTGACAATATGCAGTTGCTAAATGACTGAAAATTTGAAATTAAATGCTTAATATATCCTCAATGTGTCTAAACTTTTAGAAGTACATAATTTTAAATCTCAAATATGCCAATGTTTTGTTAAGTCAATTATTAAAGTATTTAAATGTTTTCTGTAAAGATTTAATTTGAGGGCTAATTAAGGTGAGATGAGCTACAAAAAGTTCCCATCATGCCTGCTGCCATTATTTAATTAGGTTCAATTTTAATAATTAGATGATAGGATTAATAGAGATATATCAAGCATATTTATAAGCATATTTATAAGTTTGAAAACATTGCCAAAATTATTTATCTGCATAAATTCAAAAGGAAAACCTACAAGATATTCTCACGGTTTTGAACACAAATTTCACAATAAGTGGTGAATCCAAATTTGCTGATATTCTTCAAAATATTTTCCTAAAATATCAGTGACTCAATAAATGGAGCATAGCATATCTAGAAAGTAATCATTTATTTTTTTCTAGGCTCAATGTTTTATTTGACTCAGACCACCACACTGTTGATATAATTTGAAATTATTTGTGGTCTAAGCTTATTCCAGAGTTCCCAAAAGAAGTTTGTATCTCTTGATAATTTTGTATCAAGGAAAACAGATGCAGATCCTCTGCTGCAAACGGATGAACTGAATCAGCAGCAGGCAATGCAAAAGGCAGAAGAAATTCATCAGTTTCGACAGTATAGGACTAGAGTCCTTAGCATTAGAAACATTGACCAAGAAGAGCGGTTAAAGTTAAAGGATGAAATCCTGGATATGTATAAGGAAATGCAGGTGAGTCTAAATGTACATACATAGATTATAGTTGGCAAATTCTTTCATAATATTAAAAAGAAATTATATAATTAAATCATGCTTGTATAGAAATAAGTCTTGAAAACACAGGTTTCTATGATTCACAATGTCTAAGAAAACATCACAAATTGATGCTACACATCTCATTGCACTCCCTCCCTAAAATTCCCCTAAAATGCAGTATTGCAAGTCTGTTCTCAAAGATGGGAAGCATAGGAGAGAAGACAACACAATTATTTGTTCAAGTTGGAAAATAACTGGATGAAGATCCCATTAACTGACTTGAGACTCACAAATCCTAAACTGACAGTGGGAAAATTCTTAACAAGCCAATTTTCTCCATAGAATTCCTACAAAATCCCCAAAAGCCTCAGCAAGTGGTGTCACTAGATATGTTAGGAAGTAAAAGTGAAGTAGGAGGAAGATGTAAATAGTTGGGTTTGTTCGTCTTAAGGCGATTTAGGGATCGCAAATCAACACTTCAACTTTTTGCATCCAGATTATTGTCATCTCTTTACCCCAGAAGAAGAATTGATGTCCTTTACTTAGAGATGGCAACAAATAAAAAAGGATTTCTACATTGTGGAAGAGTATACTTATTGAAAATGGGAGTATCATACTAGAAAATGGGAAATTCAATAAATGTATATGGAGAATTCCCATTATGGATAATAGGGATAATGAGAATTTTTTTTTCTCCCTCTTCCCTTCAACACACACACACACCCCTACACATTCCAAAAGACACTAAAGCCTATAGGACATCCTAAATATTTTAGCTACGGTGAGACTTTCATTTCCAGTAATGGCCCATGTGAGGAATGTGCCCATTTGACATCTCTTCTTGTTTGTCCAATAGGCACCTCAAACAGAATCTCTGTAAATCCAAATTCAAGAATGCTTGCCCTCCTTCCCATCTCAGCACAAACATGTCACCGCACCGAGATCCTCCATCTCAGTCAATATCATTTGCGTTCTTTCAGTTGCTCAAGCAGAGACTGTGGAGACATCCTTGACTTCTCTCACCCCTCACTGATGATCCATTGTCAGAACCTCTCAACTTTACCTTGAAAATATATCCAAAATCTGATGATTTCTCACTATCTCTGTTCCCACTACCCTAGCCCAACCTGTCATTCTTTCTTATTCAGAAGATTGCTACAGCCCAGTTACTGATCTGACTGCTTCTGTCTTTGCCCCTCCACAAAGTAGTCTCTGCTTTGCCACCAAAACAATTGTACCAATCAAGACAAACCAGGTTTATCTGATGCTAACAAAACCCCAATGTCACAGTGGCCTAACATAGTGTTTGGCAAACTTATTAACTATAAAGGGCCAAATAGTAAGTATTTATGTCGCATCTACTCAACATTGCCATTTTTTTACACAAAATCACAGATAATACCTATATAAATAAGAGAATACTAAAATAAATGAAACTGTACTTAGAAAAGCAAGCAATAAGCCAGATTTACTTTACTGGCCTTAGTTTGCCAACTCTGGCTAAAAATAGAAAAACAGTATTTCTCATTCTAGCTATGTGTCCAGTGCAGTTCAATAGAGCATCCTTCTATTTATCAAGATGCCCAGGCTGAAGGAGCTTCCATCGAGACACTTCTACCATGATTATTACAACAGGAGAAGAGAGCATGGGGAATTGCACATTGGCTGTGACTATTTCTACCTAGAAATGGCACATTCATTTGCACTCACATTTCACTGACCACAGTGAGTTACATGGTCACGTACAGCTTTAAAGAAGGAACCTTCCTTGCTGGCACCTTGATATCAAACTTGTAGCACCAAGTACTGTGAGGCAATGTAAAACCCAGTTTGTGGTTCTTTGTTGTTTAAACCCAGTTTGTGGTTCTTTGTTACAGCAGCCCCAGCAAACTAATAAAGAGGGAGGGCACTGCTTCCAGGTACCTGGAAGATAACCAGAAATATTTTGTGGATTACACTAACGGTTATCATAATGCATATTTAAAATGAAGGTGGAATCATTTCACTTCCCTAATGGCTTTACGTTTCATTATGGAAAAAGCCAAAATCTTGATTATGACCTCCAGAGCTTTCCTCTCTGATCTGCTTATCGACCGTTCTTGCCTCCTTTGCTCCTTTGGCATTTGCCAAGCTGACTTTGCCTTTCCACTAACAGCAAGGCATGTTCCCACCTCTGTGCCTTTGACGTCACTCCTCTCTCTTCCTGGAATATTCTTTCCCCAGAGAGTCAAATGGTTTACACTTTCCTTTTATGAGATCTCTCATCTAGTGTCATGTCGTAGAGAGATTTTCACTAGCTGCTCTTTGCAAATTAGTACTCTCAGAATTTGTGTGACCATGCCTAGCCTTTTTTTTAAAGCACTTATCCTGCATGTGCATTTATTTATTGATATATGAAAATGTAGATATAAATACTATGATTTCATTTTTTTTTGTTCTCTGCTGTAATATAGACTATATGTGGACAGATACTCTGTTTAGATTCACTGTTGTGTCCCCAAAGCTTCAGAGGAATGTCTGCTTCGTAAAAGTTTGTTTAATAAACAAATCAGTAAATCAACAAATGAATATTAAAATTGTGTCAGTTCAATTTATCATGTGGGAAATAATTTAAATTCGAAAACAAAAGAGAATTTCAGGATTGCTGTTTGTGGTTTTCGTGTGTAATAGTCAAGTAAATGGAGCAGACGGAGAGGAAATGGAGAAAAAATACTAATTCAGACAGCTTTGAGTTCAGACCCATTCATTTATGTGTGAGGTACAGAGAGAGCCCTAGCTTTGATTGAAGCCATTTTAAGAGAAACATGATCATTAACATATTTCTTATCAGATAGGAGAATGAATATGTTTTGTCCTCCTTCCTCAAGGGATTACTGATGTATATTAAACTTATTTACACAAACTTCTTAAAATGTCTCTCCCCTGCTCATTCTCCTTCTCTCTTTCTCTCTCTTTTTGATATGTCACTACTATCATCTTGTACTTGTGTATTTGGTTTAGTCAATCCAGTTTTATTATGGTAGATATAGTACTATTTGTCGTAAAAACTTTGGGAAGTCTGATTCTGACATTCAGTCTTTCCAACATCTCAATAAAATTAAGATGGTTGCAAAAAACATGGAAAATTTCTTGATTCATTCAAGGATGAAGACAAGGCAGTCATCTCTAGAAGGGTCTTTTTAGGCTAGCATCTGTGCTTTAATCCTTATTCTTTAATTATATTATTTTTGAAACAGTAAACAATGTGGCCACTTCCACTTTATAAGATGAAGGAGAAAAGGAGAAAGCAGCAAAGGTGACTGAATAGGAACAGCTGGTGAGAGAGAAGACAATTTAGGAGCTACCTGAAGTCAGTTAATCCAGGAGAAGAGAGTGTGGTTAAGCAAGAATAAGAACAATAAATGACCTTGGATTTAGCTACATATAAGTCCTTGGTGTCCTTGATGAATACAGTTTTGCTGAAGTGGTGAGAATAAAAGTCAAACTGACAAGAAAAAAGTAACCAATGGATTGGGCCATATTCTTTGGGGCTTCCTCAAGTACAGTCCAGATATATTTTGTCAGTGATAGAATACATGTGGGAAACTGGTCATTTCTTGAGCACAGTTACTTTGCAAGAGAAATTGGGCTTCTTAATATTTTATATAGATTGCATTTGAACTAATTTAAACAGAGAATACCTTTGGCAAAATATGTATGTTTTTCTTTACCTTTAACTATTTTTCCTACAAATGTTTTATTTGCCATACTGTGTTAAAATCCCTTTGTTGCTATGTTTTGTGTATTGATAAGCTTTGAGATCATATACTAATTTTCATCGTCAGTCATTTTGCATATTAATATATGGGCATAAGGACAGGGTAAAGGAGTTTCATTTTTCCTTTCTGGGAGCATAAGCCTTTATCAGTGGAACTTACTTGTCTGGGGTTTTGCTTTGGAACAGGACTCCTTAGATGAAGCCCGACAGAAGATCTTCAACATCCGGGAAGAGTACAGAAACAAACTGCTGGAAGCCGAGCGCCTAAAGCTGGAAGCTCTGGCTGCTCAGGAAGCTGCCATGTGGGTAGAGACAGAGAAGAAGACCCCAGCTCCTGACAAACAGAAAAAAATGAAAGGAAAGAAAAAGTAATCAGGAGATGTCCAATACTACCCTTCTTCTGGAGAGAAAAAAATCTATTTGTAATGATCTATAACTGCCTGCTGATAAAACAAGATATTGGGCCAATTGAAAATAGAAATTTTTCTTTCTTAGAAATGTTTTAATGGTAACTTGTCAGTTTTCCTCAGAAAGCTAGTATTCGAAGCCATTCAAGTTTAAAATGCTCTAATTTCAATAAAATATATGTTTGACACTCTAAATTGACTGCATTTTTAATTAGAAGTGAAACAAGATCATAAATTAATCAATAGAATTATCTTTGAAAAATTCAGCAATGAGAAAAGTGGCTTTTATTCTTAGAAAAAATTTTGTCTCAAACTTTAAAAATTATGAAATATTAATAACTATGCTTCAGAATTATGCCTTTTTTTTTGAGATGGAGTCTTGCTCTGTTGCCCAAGCTGGAGTGCAGTGATGTGATCTCAGCTCACTGCAACCTCCGCCTCCAGGGTTCAAGTGATTCTCATGCCTCAGCCTCCTGAGTTGCTGGGATTACAAGTGTGTGCCTCCACATCCGGCTAGTTTTTGTATTTTTAGTAGAGATGGGGTTTCACCATGTTGGCCAGGCTATTCACAAACTTCTGATCTCCAGCAATTCACCCACCTCAGCCTCCCACAGTGCTGGGATTACAGGCATAAGCCACTGCGCCCAGCTGAATTATGCCATTTTTAAAAACTGAACTTAAAGAAACTTGCTTCACTGAGCAAACACTACCCTGGCTCAGTCAACCCAAAGTGTTAATTAGAGACACAGGATTGAGAGATGGATACAGGTTGTGGGGGCTTCATAATGGGGGAATGAAGCTCAGAAAGACCTCATGGCATCTTCAGTTCAGCATGTTAAAGTGCCATATTATGGGGTATCATTTTCTAAGCCCCAACAATGCAATGATTTTATTTCTGAAATATTCAATGAACATTAAAACTGTACAAAAAATGCTTTGATTTTATATATCTCACAAAATTAGATTCTTTGATTACTAACTTGCTTTTCAACTATATGAATGGTGGGCCATTCAAGTAAAATAGAAGGTAAAACAATTCTCTCTTGCATGTAACTCATTCAAAAATGACAGGATATCTAATATTCTTGGTCTTCAACCACTAAATAGCAGTTCTCTCTTAATATTGGGACAACCAAAAATGTCCCCATGTATTTCTTAAATATTCCCAAGAAGGGGCACTGTCTTCACAGAGAACATTATTTCCATTTAGAAGAAAAGTAAATGGCTGACAAGCTGAGACAGTAATGTCTAAGATCACAGTTAATAAATGACTATTGGAATACATTTCCAGTATACACATGTGCAGTCATATTGATTGAGTTAACCAGGGTATATCCATAAAGCATGTACAGTTCCTACAATCCATAGGCCATTGTCTTAGGCAAAATGGCTCACCATTTGGTTTCTTTCTCTTTAGTCTCCTACCATCTACCTCTTTTCAGCCCCTCATGTACGTCAAGATCAAGCTGTCTCTCCTCTGGGCTGGTATAAGGGCAGAGAAAACAGTGTTCTTATTCTGCAGACATAGGCCTGCCTTTGAGATTATAGAAATAATCCCTGAGGCAAAATTCTGGTGATAATGAAGTAACATTATATGGAGTAATTTAACTCCTCATTGCCTCCAACAACTCCAATAAAGAATAGATTGTAGTTTCCCCTATTCCACAATCAAAGTGCCCACTAAAGTGTTTTGGTAATGTAACTGTCTTCATTTAAATGAATCTGAAAACTGCTTATGGCCTGAAAACTGCTTATGGCTTTATTAAACCTTTAGCTGGCTTCAAGACATCAAGTTTTCAAATAAAATATTGAATTTTAGTCCTAGTGCCCCTCATTATATTTAGTGTGTTTGTACACAAAAAAATATGGCTGTAAACTCTGATCTATTAACTGATGTTTATCTTGTGTTCCTGTCTCATTCAAAATAAACACTTGCATTCATTGCCTCTTGAAAAACAGGGAAATAAAGGAAGAAGTGGCAAGACAAAACATATAATACTAGAACTTTTCTCAGAGAAAAAAACGTGTTACAGACCAGCAAGTTTCTTCTTACCCACTACATGGAAAACACCAATACACCGAGACAGTAGGTGTTGTAGCAAAGAAAGAATTGTAATAACTGCAAGGCATCTGAGAGAGGAGGATTGGCAATATCTCTCAAATCTGTCACCCCATGAATTTGGAGGTTAGTGTTTTTAAGGATGACTTGGTGTTTGAGGGGCTAAGGAATGAGAACTGCTGATTGATTTGGTCAGGGATGAAATCACTGGAGTGTCAAAGCTGTTTTCATGTTCTGAGTCACTTCATGGGTGGGGATCACAGAACCAGTTGAATCAGTTCTTTGGTATGGGTCACTGGTCTGGATGGCATCAGTTGGTCTACCAGAATACAAAGTCTGAAAAATATTTCAAAGACCAGTCTCAAGTTTCAGAAGTTACATGTAAGAGCAATTGGTGAAGTTACAAAATTTGTGAGCATTGGGTACAGACTCTTGAGCAGTAAGCAATTATAAAAAGGCAAGCTAGAGAACAATGACCAGCTATTGTTTACTATACCTATATTTTAGCTGAGTTCAGACCTCCACCATAATTGTAACCTTGTGGCTGTTAAATACAGTGAGTTCTAAGTTTCTCTTCAAAGAATCAGTATGTCAGTATGTTCAATTTTCTTGTTCTTTGTTCTCCATTTTAAAGTTTAACTTTCTCATCTCCTTGCCCCTAGTTTCAGCAAACAACCTTCCCACAAGCTCTAATCAGTAGTTCACATCTGTTTCCCTGGTCACCTGCTCTGTCCTGAGTCACCCCTCGTCACCTGCTTTGTCCTGAGTCACCTCTGGTCACCTGCTCTGACCTGCATCACCTTTAGTCACCTGTTCCATAACCATCTTTCCTGCCAAAATTGCTCACCCCGCCACTGGCTCATATCCCACTCTCTTTAAAATAGCCAATCGGAATTAGCTTAGACTGTGTGATCCAACCCTAGCCAACAGGGGACTGACACAGCAGTAGGGGTTACCTGTGTCAGGGATAAGAACTCCTTCCCCTCCCTTGTTCAGGTGTGCCCTTGCCATTGCTCCATCCAAGAGATGCACCTTTCTATAGAAGTAAATTGCCTTGCTGAGAAAATTTATGTTTGAGTGCTATTTCTTTTGCAGCACTGAAAATTTATTCCTAATAAATTTAGGGGCTCATCTGGGATTCTCACTCTCCTCTGGGGAATGGATCTCCAGTCACTTCTTGTGGGGAGACATGTCCCACTGCCTCATTGTGATGGCTTCAGGGTGAGAGACTGAGAGCCCCCTGTGCTATGAATAAACCCAGACTCTCAGCAACATAGGAAAAAACAGGCCGGCAACTTGGGGAAAAGATTCTCACATATCATGGTGACCAGGTAACTCTGTGCCCAGACCAAAGTAAGAAACGTCACAGATGCAACAAAGTATTTCCTTGGTGGTTGAGATATTCTGGAGGTTGAATGTGTGTGTGAATGATCACAAGCACTACTGCTTGCAGTGCTGCTTATGTAAATGGTACTAAGCACTGCTGCTGTGCGGAGTGAGTGGGTCCTATCTGCGGTTCCATGGTCACCTCATATGACTTAGGGTGGATCCTAAGCCATGCCATGGGATTTATACTGAAATGCCAATGCCAAGAAGGACCTAAATCTCCTCTCGGAGCGACAAGAGTGGACAGAGCTCAAGAAGAGTGCAAGGAGCCTCCAGCAGGTGGGGTTAAAGGATAGACAAAACATCCCTAACATGAGAGATTGAGCCTAATAGCTCTAGCCAGCCTCCAGAGAAGGATAGGAGAGACATCTCTAATACGAGAGATTGAGCCTAACCAGGACCCAATATGGGAAATGCCCCAAGCAAGACAGGGAGCAAGAATGATGAAGATGGTAACAAGGATATTCTCCTTAATAGCTCCCTAGGTCTCAAGTTAAAATACTAGAAGGATAATGAAAGGACTAAACATAAGAAAAAGCAACAAATGTAAAATATTGCTGTTTTATTTGGACTCAGGTACCCATCCTCAAACCCTCAATCTTCTGGCTAAAGTTTCGGTTGAATGAGGATGTAATGTGTCAGCTTCTAATTCAATATGTTAATGATAAAAGTTCACTTTCTCAAGAAGAACTGAATTATGCTCTTTGTTGGAGGCAGAGACCTGTCCTCCTTTTTCCCTTATAAACAAGTAGGGAAGAACCCAATCTGGTCACTCAAAATAAAAAGTTAGAGGAGCCAGTTTTCATGCCTAAAGACTCCAGTCTCATAGGATCCCACAAGCCATCTCCTACTCTCAGTGTCCCCAATCCTTCCCCTCAGACAGCCACTGCCACCTCAGATCCTGTTCCAAATCCTTCCTCTGCTCATGTTATCCCTCCTCCTTACAACCCTGACTCTTGGGAATCACCATCCCATGAGCCTGTTCCCTCCCAGCCTAAATACACCTCTCTAAAAGGACTCCAGCATGAGGAATAACAATGTAAAAAAGATATTCAGAATTTCCCATTCCCCTCTGCAACTAAGGAGTTGGCTCTGGCTTTCTTTCCATTAAAGGAGGTCCCATACAGAGGGGAAGCCATCGGCTTTGTAAATGCTCCCTTGACCAGTTCAGAAGTCTGGAGTTTTAAAAAGGAGCTTAAGCTACTACTAGATGGCCCTTATGGAGTGGCAGATCAAATTGATCATTTTTAGGACCGCAGTTATACGCTGAAGTTGAGTTAATGTTCATCTTGGGCATCCTCTTTTCATAGGAAGAAAGGAGTATGATTCGTAGGGCTGCTATGGTAGTTTGGGAAAGTGAGCATCCTCCCAGTCAAAATGTTCCTACTGTGGACCAGAAATTCCCTGCCTAAGACCCTCAGTGGGACAGAAACCATGCAGATTGCCAGGAAAACATGCAGAACCTAAGAGAGATGATAATAAAAGGAGTTCAGGAATCAGTACCCCAAACCCAAAATCTTTCTAGAGAATTTGATATACAACAGGAAAAGGAAGAAGGGTTTCTGAGATTCTTAGACGGACTGAAGGAGCAAATGAGACAATATGCAGGCCTCAATTTGGATCATCCCCTTGGGCAAGGAATCTTAAAACTCCAATTCGTCACTAAAAGTTGGCCAGACATTTCAAAAAAATTACAAGAGATAGAAAATTGGGAAGACCATCTCCTAAGTGAACTTCTCAGGGAAGCTCAAAAGATACATGTGAGGAGAGATGAAGAAAAGAAAAGCAGAGACAAAAGACAAAACTTATGCTATCCACTTTCCAACAGATGGCTCCAAACCCATGTACTTCTTAACAGAGCTTCCATGGAGCCAGAAACTGTAAAAGGTCCAAACCCTCCTTTAAAGGACCCCAGCCTTTAAAGGGGTTTGGAGGACTAAGGCCCTCATTTACCAGGTCCCCTAAAGAGTATGGGGGAACAAGATCAAAGAATCCCAGAACTGAGAAGGAGGAAGGGCGAGATAGGTGCTACAGATGTGGAAGAACAGGCCACTGCAAGAGAGTGTCCCAAATTAAAAAGGGAGAAAGAAGCCCTTCCACTCATGACTTTCGAGGAAGAATGGGGGATCAGAGGCTGTGTCTCTTTTGAGTCCCACCAGGAGCCCTTGATATATTTAGAGGTGGGACCTAAATGTGAGCTTATCACCTTTTTAGTCAATTCAACAGTGTCTTGCTCCTCTGTTGGTTTCCCTCCATCTGATCTTGCCTGCTCTTCAAAAGAACTTCTAGTCTCTGAGATAAAAGGAGAAGGATTTAAAGCAAAAATTTTAGAGAAAACAGAAGTTAGATTCTTGGATCAATCAATTCATATTCAGTTTTTATTAATCCCTGAAGCAGGGACTAATTTATTGGGGAGGGATTTAATGTTAAAATTAGGCACAGGTCTACAAGTGAGCCCAAGAGAATTCCTCATCTCATTAAACCTACTCACCACTGCAGATGAAAAATACATTAATCCTAATGTCTGGTCCAAAGAGGGAAACTGAGTCCCTCCAATCCACATCAAGCTAAAAACCACTGGGGAAGTAGTAAGGAGGAAGCAATACCCTATTCCCGAAGAGGGCAGGAAAGGGTTGAAACCTAGAATTGAGTCTTATTAAAGATGGGCTTCTTGAGCCCTGCATGTCCCCTTATAATACCCCAATACTGACAGTCAAGAAATCAGATGGGTCATTTGGCTGGTACAGGACCTTAGAGCTATCAACCAAATGGTCCAAACTACCCACCCCATTGTTCCTAATCTTTACACCATTCCTAGCAAGATTCCATATAATCATCAATAGCTTACTGTAATAGATTTGAAACATGCTTTTTGGGCATACCCCCTGGCTGAAGGTAGTCAAGATATATATTCACTTTTGAGTGGGAATATCCCCATTCAAGGTGGAAACAACAATATTGATTACCCCAAGGGTTGACAGACACCCCTAAACTTTTTGGTCAAATTTTAGAACAAGTATTAGAAAAAGTTGTCATTTCAAAAAAATACGCCTGCTTCAATATGTTGATGATATTCTTATATCTGGTGAAGATACAGAGAAAGTAGCTGGCTTCTCTACACATATTCTTAACCAACTGCAGGTCGAGGGGTTACGAGTCTCTAAGGAAAATCTTCAGTATGTGGAGCCTGAAGTTAAATATTTAGGCCACTTAATAAGTGCAGGCATGCAAAGAATAGAGCCTGAACAAATGGAGGGAATTATGTCCCTACCCTTGTCTCAAATTAAACAAGAACTCAGGAAATTTTTAGGGTTAGTTGGATACTGCCACTCATGAATTGACTCGTATGCACTAAATAGTAAACTTTCATATCAAAAATTTGCCCAGGGGGAACATGACCATCTCCTGTGGAATCTGAGAAAACTGATTAAGTCAAAGAGCTAAAATAAAGGCTTATAACCACCCCTGTCTTAGCCTTACATTTCTCAGAAAAGCCAATCCACCTTTTTGTCAACGTGGATAATGGGGTAGCTTTAGGAGTGCTTACTCAAGAATACGGAGGCTGTCCGCAGCCCACGGCCTTCCTGTCAAAAGTCTTAGATCCAGTTACTTGTGGATGGCCTCAATGCATTCAATCCATTGCAGCTACAGCAGTATTGGTGGAAGAAAGAGAAAGTTAACCTTTGGAGGAAAATTGACAATAAGCACCCCCACCAAGTTAGAACTATCTTAAACCAGAAAGCAGGGAGGTGGCTCACTGACTCAAAAATCCTAAAGTCTGAGCCTATTCTGTTTGAAAGAGATAATTTTAACATTAACCACTGATAATTCGCTTAACCCAGAAGGTTTCCTAATAGGTGATCTAAATCTAAAGAGAGAGCATACATGTTTAGATTTAATTGATTATCATACAAAGGTACGGCTAGACTGAGGAGAAACTCACTTTAGGATGGGACACTTGTTTATAGATGGTTCCTCCAGGGTGACTGAGGGGAAAAGACACAATGGGTATTCAGTAATTGGTGAATTTTAAAGTATTTTAAAGAAATAGAGTCAGGAAAATTGCCTAATAATTGGTCTGCCCAAAGTTGTGAGCTGTTTGCACTCAGCCAAACCTTAAAGTACTTGCAGAACCAGGAAGGAACCATCTATATCAATTCTAGGTATGCCTTTGGAGTGGCTCACACATTTGGAAAAATTTGGACTGAATGAGGTCTCATTAATAGTAAAGGTCAGGAGCTTGTTCACAAGGAGCTAATCACCCAAGTATTGGATAACCTTCAGTTGCCAGAAGAAATAGCTATTGTCCATGTTCCTGGACACCAGAAAAGTCTTTCTTTTGAAAGTCGAGGAAATAACTTAGCAGATGAGATAGACAAATAGGCTGCCGTCTCTGCTAAAACACCTATTTTCCACTTAACTCCCTATTTTCCTCCTCTTATGGTAATGTCCATTTTCTCTTCAACTGAAAAATAAAAACTAATAAAAATAGATGCAAAAGAGAATCCAGAAGGAATATGGATATTGCCAGACCAGAGAGAAATGTTATTCAAACTCTTTATAAGGGAAATCTTGTCCCAACTATATCAAGGGACCCGCTGGGGGCCCCAGGCCATGTGTGATGCAGTTCTCAGTGTTTATGTGTATATAGGAATTTATACCCTGGTCAAACAGGTTAGATAGTTACTAGTATGTAAGAAAACTAATACACAAACTATAAAAACATTATCCATCAGGGGAAAGAAGGCTTAAAGCCATTCCAAAGTATTCAAGTTGATTACACAGACATGCCTCCAATAGGTTGTCTAAAATATTTACTAGTGATAGTAGATTACCTCACTCACTGGGTCAAAGCTATCCCCTTTTCAAATGCAACAGCCAATAATACAGTCAAGGCCCTAATTGAAAATATAGTGTCCAGGTTTGGACTAATAGAAAATATTGCCTCAGGCAATGGAACTCATTTCACCACATACGTCATTAAAAAGCTATCCCAAACATTAGACATGAGATGAGAATACCATAATGGGAATTCCTGGCACCCACCTTCATCAGGGAGAGTAGAAAGAATGAATGAGACTTTAAAGAACCACTTAACCAAATTGGTTCTGGAGACTCAGTTACCACAGACCAAATGC
>CAUYQU010081837.1:0-33084 GCA_963574635.1 Cheracebus regulus
ACCACCAGGCCTGCTTTACAAGAGCTTCTGAAAGAAGCACTACACATGGACGGGAACAACCAGTATCAGCCATTCCAAAAACATACCAAAAGGTAAAGAGCATCACCATAATGAAGAATCTACATCAACTAATGGGCAAAAACATATATTTTAATATGAAGCTTTAAAAGTACAAATATATATATATATATAAAAAATATTAAAAAAGCACAAATATCGACACATATATATGAGAGTAGAAAATATAAAATGTTTTACCCAATATAAAGTGTCAAGAATATAAAATATATTAAAAGCACAAATATGTACACATATATATGTAAGAAGCTAAAATTTAATGTTTTACAGCATTTACATTGTAACGAAAAGAAAATATTTGCAAAGAATGCCTAAGTGGGAAAGAACAGAAATGAAAGGATAAATAGAGAAGTTTTGATACAGCAGATTCAATGCAAGTTGTGTACATAATAAAAGATAGAGAAAATGTCTTGTGGAGAATCACATCACCCGTTGATTTCTTTTTCCCATTGTTGCCCTGGTATTTGATGTAAAACATACTAAAAATAATACATTGTCTGTAACACTTTTATATTTACATTCCTTCCTGGCAGAAAAGAAGAAAAATGCTCTAAGACTCAACAATCAGAACTGCATAGTCTATCAACATACATTGGATGTTCTCCCGCTCCACTGAGGCATGGCACCGCAGTCATATGGATATGTCATGGTAAAGGGTCTCTGTAATCGGCTTGTTTGATTGGGGCATTATACATTTAAGAGGTACATAGTTACCATGCTAGGAGTTAAGGTCTGTAACTTAACAGTTTACCAGGAAAAAAGTAATAAAGGCAGTCAATATGCAGTAGGCAGAAAGAGAAATGCAGAACATGCTTTTCAGTCAAGACATCCTATTCTGTTCAGCACAGAGTTGCATATAAATTCTGTCCCTGAGAGTACTCTCCTGGGTTTTCATGTGTAGTGTTCCCACACTTCTGGGGCTCCATTGGGAATGGAAACCCTATCTTCCACAAAGAGATCTTAGGGATCAGTATCCGAGATTGGCTTTATACTCTGGATTGACTCAGTTGAGATATGTTGCTAGACTGATAGCATACCAATAGATAATAAAGGTGAATAACAAGAATATAGATAAAGCAGGATACTTCATAAGCATTTCAACTCACCAAATAGGTATGACTCTATATAGGAATGCTTTGAATCACTTTAATAAAAACTAAAACACATAATAATTGATCAGTAATTATTTAACTACTCATTCTCATTAGGAAATATGACACAAAATTATGTGAAGAATAGATTTCATTACTGTTATTCTTTCTATAAAATGATAAATACAGAGATTTGCTATTTTATCTTTGAATTAGGGCTATAAAATGTGTAACATCGTATTTTCTACTAATAAATGCATATCAACTAGTATTCTATTTATTTTCAAAATCATAATACAAATGAACACACAAGATACAATATTTATCTAGTATTGCTTAATTATCAATTTAATATTATATAACTTAGATATTAAGTTCATTTTCTCAAAATAACAACCTAAGAACATACTGAGTTCAGAAAAATTACTTTCATATAATTCATTTTTTTATTTCTCAAAATTCTCATGTAGTAGTTTTCAAGAGACAAAGAATTTCTGTATTATCATGAAAGCATAAATTTGGATGCATTAATTTCCTCACGAGTATAAATATTAAAATTCTAGTTGGACAAGAAACTATATTTTCTCCTAAAGGCATGCTTTATAATTAGATTTTAATACATTGCTAAGAAATACTTCTGTAATGTGCTTTAAAGGAAAATATTTTTTTAATTTAAACCTGGAACCATAATATAATTTATGCTAATGAGATAGCATCTGATAGGAATTTTCTAAAAATTGTTAATGCACGTCTTATATGGATAACAAAAGTCATATATTTGTAGAAAAAGAAATATTACAAAGGATATACTAGGTTTTAATTGCATGAATTATTATAACAAATGATATATTACCTTGGAATATGTCATATTACCCAATATAAACTAATTTGTATGATACAATTGTAGGAAGCAAATCAAATTAAATAAGTGCAAGCTGGCTTCTAGTATAATTCTGTATTTGAATTCTATCACTTGCTAGTTACAGAATCTAAGTTTCAGCAACTGGAAAGTGAAGGTAATGGTAATAACTATAACAGAAATCTTGATTAATTAATATGAAATGTTTAGTAGGCATTCCACAAATGAAAGTTATTAATATAATGAAACTACTGAACATTACCAATCCAAGTAATTCCAATCTTATGGTATGATACCTTATCTGCTTAAAACAAACTTACAATTTTTCATATCAGTATTTGGAAAATACACACACACACACACACAGAAAGTAATATAGAAAAATAATTGCTTTCCTTGAGATCAGTGCAGTTTTTAAGGTTATTTTCAGATTTTCCAAGAATATCCATACATTAATCACCTTCTATTCCACACATTAATATCAACATTAAACATTTAAAATATTTTTTAATATTAAAAATATATTAAGGTAGCAGTATATTCAAAAAAATTAATAAATTATAAATTGTTAAAAATAGCAATACATTTTTTACCAAATGAATGTGTATGTACATTTCCCTTTTTACATGCACAATTTAATAAATGTTAAAAAATACTTCAAAATAAACAATTGACTTCAACTTAGGGGATTTATATATAACTGATATTGAATTTTGATCATAAAATTACAAAATGCTCTTTTGAAACTACAGAATGTATTTTTCAGAAATGTGTGGTCATTTATAGCATTTAATTTACATATATTTCCAAGTAAAGAAAGAATACTATGAGACAGAAAGACAGCCAGAGGAAACAGTGAGCCAGAGAGAGGCAGAGAGAGACAAAGAGAAAGAAGAAGTTAGAAGAGTAAAACAAAACAAGAATTAACAAAGCATTCCATCTCAGGGAAAAATACACAATCTAAGATTGAAATCAACAGGTATCACTACATAATATGTTGCTTTCATTCCTTTTTAATTATCATAGTTTAATTAACAATTATTATTAACAATTATTTAGAAACCTTATTCCTTCTCTTCGGGATAATATTAGTACTATCGGGGAATCATACGACATAAAATACCTACAAGGTTTCAAGAACGTCAAAACTAAACTATGGTCCATGTTGCTTCAATGTGTGAACTAAAAGGGTGTTCACCTTCTCTAAAGCTGACATTTCAGTTTGCACTTTAGTTTTCTCAAGACTAGAAGATTGCAGTTAAAATGTACTCTTTAGGAATATTCAAGTATACAATACATTGTTATTAACTACAATTATCATGTTGTACAATAAGTAGATCTTTTGAACTTATTTCTCCTGTATAACTGAAATTTTGTACTTTTTGACAAACATCTCCCCAATCTCACCCCCAAAAATGTGAATTAATGCATATATCTATTAGCTTAATTTTGCCATTTCACAATGTATACACAGTCTAAATATCATGCTGCACACCATACATATATATAATTTTTATTTGTAAATTAAAACATAAAATTAATTAAAAATATTAACCCCTCAAAAGAAGACTGAAATTGAATGGTAAAACAATAATAAAACAAAACTTAGTTTTTCATAAGCAGGTTGGTAAATATAAGTATCTGAGATGAATGCAATGATTTGATGTATTATACAAATAAATGTTTATTATATTATATGGTCTAATATAACATATAGCATATTTATTATATAATATATAAATGTACAAATATATGTGTGTATGCATACATATATAGCCCACACACCTGGAAATAAACCCCAGTGATCAAGCTCTGCCAGTCCACCCTCGTAGAAATTAATTAAATTAATTAAACGTATGGTTTTTCCTTCTTCAGGGAAAATAGCATAGTGTCAACATATTTTTTGTTTGTTGACATTTTGGCTTAGAGAAATGAGACAAAAGAAGAGTGAAATAATGTTTGTGGTTTTAAAGGCCCACATTCTTTCAAGTTTTGTTTTCAACTTTATTATTACTGCTGTTGATAGTAGAACCTACTCAAATAAATCACTGAAAATATAGAAAGAGAATATTACAATTAAAAGAGTCAAGTTGGATTTAGAGGAAGCTCTATCATCACTTTTGATCAACAGAAAGAAAAGTATGCATTTATCACAGCTGCAGTTATATTTTCAAAGTAAACTGTAAACTCAGTGAAGGTGGAGAAAGTTTCAGCATGATGAAAAGTGAGAAATGAGAAAGCAGAAATACAGGATGAGATTTAATTTAGATAAATGCAAGGTAATACACAGAAGGAATGCCAAAAGAAAGAAACAAGCTGAAGAGTGTTTTTAAGAGAACACCATTTGGAGATTTACTTAGGATTATTTTAGGAGAGAATTTTGATACCTAAAAGTGAAGTAAAAGCTAAATAAAACATTAGTTCTAGCATATGAAGTGGTATTAATATATTTTTAACTTAATACCTAGGGTCAATTTTTATCAAATGGCAATATTGTTAAAAACAAATAATAGTAATTATAATACCTAAAATGTATTAAATGCTACCTATGTGCTAGATGTATTAAATTCTTTATCTTAGTATTGAACACTTTAGTAAATATTGAAGCAAGTACTCTAATTATCCCTATGTTATTGACGGAGAATTAGATCTAGAGATCTTAAGTAGTTTTTCACGGTTGTAAAATTATAAGGGGAGAATCATAGATGATGTAAAATTGGAAAATTTATAGAGTAAAACGTGAAGAAAAATAAAGCAAATATTGCAAAAGCACTGGAAATTAATGTATAGAAATAGTTTCATTGAACATAATGTTCAGAAATGACAATGATAGCTAGCACACACTGAGTACCTACTATAAGCTATATACTCTTTTTTTCAAGCTTTGCAGGTTTTGACTTACTAATCAAAAATCGCATGAATTAAGATTATTATTCTATTTGAATATAAGGGACACTGAAGCAGGAAAAAAGTATGTAACTTACTTAAAGTCACATAACTATTAAGTGATAAAGCTGGGATTCAAATTACACACTTACCATTCCAGCCCCATGAATATGTGCTAGTTATTCCTATGCTACGTTGGTTCTTGTATTAGAAAAGGGGGAACATATAGCAGAATATAAGTACAGAAATAAAAATATGCAAAAAGAGGATTATTGAAAACATGTACCTGGTACACAATATAATTGTTAATGGATATTTACTGAATACATAGAAAATAACCTATGTGAATTAGATAAAGTCTGAGATAAACATCTCATTGGGAGAATAAACATAATTCATCAATATGATTTCTTCATTCAAGTAACAATATTAATTGATCACATAATGTGTGCTAGGTACTCTTCCAGTGTGTGGAATACATTTTTTGAAACAGTGAAGGGTCATGCCCTCACCATGCTTATGTTCCAAAAAGTGCAAAACAATATTAAACTGGTTCTCAAACATTTGCAAGTTTATTCTGAATTGTATTCTTCCATTTATCTTTGAATCACACCATAATTTCATGATATAAAGTCAAATCCATTATTATATCAAAGATAATTAAAAGATACAATTTTAACTTTAAATATTTTTCTTTACATAATCATTTGTTTATGGAAGAAAATAATATGTTAAAAATGAATATAACCCAAGTCTCAGTTTAAGTACCTAGTGCTTTTAAATTCAAATTAATTTGATTTAACAAGTTACAAATCACAATGTCATATGTTTTGCTTGTTTCATTGAATCCTCAGCTCTGAATCCACTTTAATGAGATCAGTGTTGGACCACCTAGTCATTTTGTCTCAATCTATGCTATTCTTTATTATTTCCTTTACTCATTTCCTCACTCCTTCCACCTTTCCATCTCCCTATTCAGCTTTAGGTCTACTAAGATTTGTTTGACTCATTATTTGATCTGTTTCATAAAGGGTTTTTCCAAAGCACTTGAGATAAAATGGCAACAACTTTCTCTTCTTTGTTTGTATGGTTTTGTCTTTCTCCCTCTGCAAGCTTTCTTTGAAAGAATAAGAATGTGGTATACACATTCATTTCCCAAATGATATGAATTATGCCACCTTTCTTAAGATATAAGAGTTTGCTCTTATTTAAACTGTTTTATTTTTTATTTCTATTACATAAGGAATAATTTAGGGAAATAATTATAGTAAAATATATTTTTATATGCTTTTCTAAATTTTCCGTGTGAGAAAATGGCTGGAAAACATTTTGTCAAGTCACAAATTTATGAAAGATTAAGTAAACATTTCAGAACACACACTAACAGTAGCATTATGAGGCTTAAAAATATATGGTACATTAAAAGACTGAAAATAGCAAGATTCAAACGAAATCCATGTTTTCTATTCTTTACTGTTTGTAAGCTCCTTTCTGACATTAAAGGAAAACATAATAAATCATTCAGTTCAGTGAAGTGTAACACTGCAAATGGTAATGATGTGAAGTTGCAGTCTAGAAATCAAACTGAATTAGAGTCAAAGCAAAAGTTCCATTACATGAGAGAGTTACTATGGAAATCAATTAATGAAGCAGATAAATTTAATCCTGGGTCACGTGAATTGAGAAAAATAGCCTGTGTGTGTGCATGTGAGTGCATGATTTGAAAATAATCTTATAAAACAGAAATTATTAAACTAAATATGTTTAAATACTCTAATTGAAAACAAACCCCTTAGATCACTACTGGATTTTGGTTTCTTTTGTTTTCTCTGTCATAAAAGGAAAATCAAAAACAAAAAAATACATCACTGAAAATTTGAGAAATATAAAATCTAATTAGGAAACAAGTTAGCAGACATAACTAGCATTTTGTCAATTCTTTTCTAGCTATTTTTAAGTGGATGGATGTGTGTAGTTTTCAAGTATGTTTGTGGTTATTTTCCATGATTGTAATTAGGGGTATACTAAACATATTTCACAATGAATTTGGCATTGACACTGACCTATAACAATAGGCGGTGCAAGAGATACTGCAAGATCTACCCATGCCAGTTTCATAATAGCCCTGGAAATAATCAGTATTTACACAAATATTGAAATCTTATTCATAATCATCATTAAAAAATATCTGGAACATACTGTAAGGAATATATACAATTTATTTCAATATTTATCTTTTAGTGCAATAAATATGATAAAATAAGGTGTATGCTCATAACTATATTTTTCCCTCATATTATCTCACCTGAATTTAATTTAATAAAATAGATAAATTGAAAGGTTCAATTTTAGAATGTCTTAGACTTGGTATCTCTTGTCAAATTGCTTTACAAAAGCAAAATAATTGCAGGAAGTTGTTATATTTAGTCATATATCACTTAATGACAGTGCTACTTTCTGAGAAATGCAACATTAGGTAATTTCATCTTTGTTTGAACATCACAGAGTATACTTACACAAAACTAGATGGTACAGACTGCTATACACCTACAGTAGTTGGTATAGCCTATTACTGCTAAGCTACAAACCTGTATAGCATGTTATGGTAATGAGTACTGTTGTGAGCAATTGTAACATAATGGACAGTATTTGTGTATTGAAATATTTCTAGACATAGAAAAGGTGCAATACAAAAAATGGTTTCAAATATTAAAAAGTGGTGCACTTGTATGGGAAATTCACCATGAACGGAGCTTGCCAGACAGATAGTTGCTCTGGGTAAGTCAGTGAGTGGTAATGTATGTGAAGGCTTAGGACAATCCTGTATACTACCATAGATTTTATAACTGCTGTACACTTAAGTTACACAAAGTTAATTAAAAATTTCTTTCTTCAGCAACAAATTAAACTTATCTTACTGTAACTTTGTGCTTTGTGAAATTTTACATTTTTAAAAACTCGTTGCCTCTTTTATAATAACACAACTTAAATTTAAAAGATAAATACATCGTACAGCTGTGAAACTGTATTTCTTTCTTTATATCTTTAACATATAAGCATTTTTCTAATTATAAAATGTTTTATTCTTATTTTTTAAATTCGGAAAACTTTTTGTTAAAAAAGAAGGAACAAACACACACATTAGCCTTGGGCTACATAGGAACAGGAATATCATCACTATCTTCATCTTTTTTGTTCATATCTTGTCCCACTGGAAGGTCTTTCAGGGCAAAAACTGGTATAGATCTGCCATTTCCTAGGATAACAATGCCTTCTTCTGAAATACAACCTAAAAGACCTGGCAGAGGCTGGTTTACAGTTAACTTTTCCTTTTTTAATAAGCAGAAGAAGTACACTCTAAAATAAAAATGGAAAGTACAATAAATTCATAAATCAGTAATATAATACATAAATCAGTATACTTTTACTATAAAAGTATAGCAAATACATAAGTCAGTAATAAGTATTGTAAATTCATAAATCAGTAAAATATTTATTATCTCTATTAAGTGTTATGTACTGTACATCGTTGTATGTGCTATTCTTTTTATGATGGGTAGCACAGTAGGTTTATTTATAATAGTATCACCACAAACACATAAGTAATGCATTATGATACACAACTAGGGGCTAGAAATCTTTTGGCTCCATTGTAATCTTGAGGAACCACCTTCGTCTATGTGGTCCATCTTTTACCAAAACATTGTTATGTGGTGTATGATTTGATAGTAACACATATAAAATACATAATACATGATATTTATGTGTGATTTTTGCATTGGAATTATTTATTTTTCCCTAAGGACAGTGTTAATCAAACTTATTACTTTTTAATGTTGGAATTTTAATAATTTTTCAAATTAAATATAATCTGTATATAATTTGTATATTTGAGACAAAGACAGAAAAATAAAACTACATTTAAGAATGGTCATCCATAATACTCTACTGAAATATTTTGATATATATATATATAATAATTATAAAAAGAATCTAAATTTTGCTAAATACATGTGTGTGTACAAATTATTATATTATTATATGCATCCATATAACATAAAAACTACATAAGTAACATTTTATCTACAGATTAGTAACATTTTTCTTATTAATAATTTTTCTTTCTACAGGTTAATGGGGAACAGGTGGTGTTTGGTTACATGAGTAAGTTCTTCAGTGGTGATTTGTGAGATTTTAGTGCAATCATCACCCAAGCAGTATACACTGCACCCAACTGGCAGTCTTTTATTCCTCACCTTTTTCCCAGTGTTTCCCCCTGAGTCTCCAAAGTCCTTTGTATCATTCTTATGCCTTTGAATCTTCATAGCTTGGCTACCACTTATGACTGAAAACATACGATGTTTGTTTTTTCATTCCTGAGCTACTTCACTTAGAATAATTGTCTCATCCAGGTTGCTGTGAATGTCATTAATTAATTCCTTTTTATGGCTCAGTAGTATTCCATGGTATACACATACCACAGTTTCTTTACCCACTCATTAATTGATGGGCGTTTGGGTTGGTTCCAAGTTTTTGCAATTGTGAATTGTGTTACTAAAAACATGCATGTCCAAGTGTTTTTTTTTTTTTTGTAAAATTGCTTCTTTTCCCCTGGGTAGATGCCCAGTAGTGGGATTACTGGGTCAAATGGTAGTTCAAGTTTTAGTTCATTAGGGAATCTCCACACTATTTTCCATAGTTGTTGTACTAATTTACATTCCTACCAGCAATGTAGAAGTGTTCCCTGTTTACTACATCCATGCCAACATCTATTATTTTTTGATTATGGTGATTCTTGCAGGAGTTAGGTGGTATCACATTGTGGTTTTGATTGGCATTTCCCTGACCATTAGTGATGCTGAGCATTTTTTCACATGTTTATTGTTCATTTGCATATCTTTTTTGGGAATACCTTATTCATGTCCTTAGCCCACTTTTTGATGGGTTTGTTTGTTTTTATTTTCTTGTTGAATATTTGTTTGAGTTCCTTGTAGATTCTGTATATTAGTCCTTTGGCATATACATAGTTTGCAAAGATTCTCTCCCACTTTGTGGGTTGTCTGTTTACTCTGCTGACTGTTCCTTTTGCCATGCAAAAGCTCTTTAGCATAATTAGGTCCCAACAATTTATATATGGTTTTATTGCATTTGGTTGGTCATGAACCTTGCCTAAGCCATTGTCTAGAAGGGTTTTTCCAATGTTATCTTCTAGAATTTTTATAGTTACAGGTTTTAGGTTTAAGTTATTAACATATCTTGAGTTGATTTTTGTATAAGGTGGAAGATGAAGGTCCAATTTCATTCTTCTACATGTGGCTTGCCAATTATTCCAGTACCATTTGTTGAATAGATCTTTTCCTTTTTATGTTTTTGTTTGCTTTGTGGAAGATCAGTTGGCTGTAGGTATTTGGGTTTATTACTGGGTTCTCTATTGTGTTCCATTGGTCTTTATGCCTATTTTTATACCAGTAACATGCTGTTTTGGTGACTATGACCTTATAGTACAGTTTGAAATTAGGTAATGTGGTGTCTCCAGATTTGTTCTTTTTGTTTACTCTTGCTTTATTTATGCAGGCACTTTTTTGGTTCCCTATGAATTTCAGGATATTTTTTTTTTTCTAGGTCTGGAAGAATGATGGGAATTGCATTTTTTTTTTTGCACCTATTGTAAAAGGGGTTGAGTTCTTGTTTTGGTTTTCAGCTTGGTTGCTCTTAGTATATAAAAGAGATACTAATTTGCATACATTAATTTAGTATCTGGAAGTTTGGCTGAATTATTTTGTCAGTTCTACGAGCTTTTTGGAAGAGTCCTTAGGGTTTTCTTGGTAAACAATCATGTCAACAGCAAACAATGACAGTTTTACTTCCTCTTTACCAATTTGATTGCACCTTCTTTCTTTCTTTTGTCTGATTGCTCTGGCTAGGGCTTCCAGTAATATGTTGAAGAGGAGTGGTGAGAGTGAGCAGCCTTGTGTTGTTCGAGTATTCAGAGGGAATGCTTTCAACCATTCCCCATTCAGTATTATGTTGGCTGTGGGTTTGTCATAATTGGCTTTTATTACATTGAGATGTGTTCCTTGTATGCCAATTTTGTTGAGAGTTTTAATCATGAAGAAATGTTGGATTTTGTCAAATGTTTTTTCTGCATCTATTGAGATGGTCATGTAATTTTTGTTTTTAATATGTTTACGTGGTTTATGACATTTATTGACTTGCGTATGTTAAACAATCCCTGTATCCCTAGTATGACGTCCACTTGATCATGATGGATTAACTTTTTGATATGTTTTTGGATTTGGTTAGCTATTATTTTGTTAAGAATTTTAGCATCCATATTCAACAGGGATATTGGTCTGTAGTTTTCTTTTGTGGTTCTATCTTTTCCTGGTTTTGGTATTAGGGTGATACAGACTTCGTAAAATGATTTAGGAAGGGGTCCGTCTTTCTTCTTTGACATATATTTGTATCATTGCGATAATTCTTTGTCCTCTTTTGATAACTGCATTGTATTACCTTCTGTAGAGGCAAAATACTTATAATTTATTTAATCAATATCATATTTTTGGCATTTTTCTCATTTCTATCTCTATTACATCTTATTCTAACTAAATGGTAACTTGTGTGCAATAGGCAAACTTTTAAAATAAAAATATTTTATTCATTAAATTTCTAAACATTAAATATGTGAAACAAATTTTGTGCCAAAATTATAATTTAATTTATATTTGAAATTTGACTTGTTAAAATGATTTCAAATTTTTAATTTAACAAACTGGACAAAGATCCTGTGTTTCTCTGGCTCTTGCCAACACTGTGCATTATCAGAAAACATACATGCATGCATGTGTGCCCAAACACACACACACACACACACACACTTTTTGAGAAATAAGTGAAAAATTGTGCCTCATTACTTTAAATTGCATTTTCAATGATATAATAATGATTAAATAATATTTATTATATTCATGATGATTTAAGTACAATGTCTAGTAACATTTATTTATCTGCCATAAATGTCACAAATAATTTTGTCATTCATTTATACTATACAGTCATATTTAGTAAAATACAATCCACTTAACACATTTACTTCAGGATATAGTTCATTGGTGCTCTTCTCATATAAGATACATCTTTATAATATTTCCTTTAATAATTTTATTCTCCTGTTAAATATTTTTATTATCTTAATTCATGTATTTTAATATATTTATTTTTTAATTGACAAAAACTTATCTTTTACAATTCGTTATATATTTTTCATAACAAACTACCTTAAAACTTGTGACTTGTGGAGACAAACATATTCACTCATGAATGTGTAGTCGAGAATTTCTGCCTCAATTCAACTAGGCAATTATTTCACTTTAAACTTTTTCACTTTGATGCATTCTGTTGGTAAATGCGCTAGGCTGGAGGGTGTAGGAAAGCCTCACTCACATATTATCTTTTTCTTTTCTTTCTTTTTTTTTTTTTGAGATAAAGCCTCACTCTGTTGCCCAGGCTGGAGTGCAGTGGCTTGTTCTCAGCTCACTGCAACCTCTGACTCCCTGGTTCAAGCGATTCTCCTGCCTCAGCCTCCCAAGTAGTTGAGATTACAGGCACCCACCACCATGCCCAGCTAATTTTTGTACTTTAGTAGAGAGGGGGTTTCACCATGTTTGCCAGGATAGTCTCGATCTCTTGACCTCCTGATCCACCTGCCTCAGCCTCCCAAAGTGCTGGGATTACAGGCGTGAGCTAGTGAGCCCAGCCCTCACTCATATCTTAATGGGGGCATGTGTGTCACCTCAGTGCTCTTCCACTGAACCATTCTCTCTCTACCTTGGTCTTCCTCACAACAAAGTGATCTCTTAGTATTTGGACTTCTTACATCTTGCTTATCTTGCAAGAAGGAGAATATCAACAGAAACAAAATGCTCTGGTTTGAATGTGTTCCCCAAAACTCACATGTTGGAAACCTAATCCACAATGCAATACTGCTGGCAGGTCATGAGGGCTCTGCTCTCATGAATGAATTAATCCTGCTTTGGAAAGGCTTAAGGAAGTGAGTTCCTTCTTTTCTGCTCTTCTGCCATGTGAAGACACAGTAAGAAGGCAATAAGAAGAGGCTGGCATCTTGATCTTCTCCAGCCTCCTAAACTGTGAGAAATTAATTTCTGTTCTTTATAAATCACTCAAGTTGTGATTTTTGTTTTTGTTTTGTTTCGTTTTAAGAGACAGAGTTTCTCTCTCTGTCACCCAGGCTGGAATGCAGTGGAGTGATCACTGCTCACTGCAACCTATAGCTCCTGGGCTCAAGTGATCCTCCCACCTCAGCCTCTGCGGTAGCTAGGACTGCAGGTGAGCACCACTACACCCAGCTAATGTTTTTAATTTTTATAGAGATGGAATCTCGCTTTGCTGCCCAGGCTGGTCTCAGGCTCCTGGCTTCAAGTGATCCTCCTACCTTAGCCTGTCAAAGCACTGGCCATGCCTCCTGGCCCAGCCTGTGATACTCTGTTGTAACAACACAGAATAGATGAAAACAAAAACTGCAGTTCCCTAAAGGCTAGTCATTAGTAGCTATACCGAATCATTTTTGTTGCATTTTGTGGTTCAGAGGCAGTCACAGCGCCAGGCTTTATTCAACGGAAAAAGAGATATACTGCACCTCTGGAAAGGAAGATTGGCAAAGAGATTAGGGCCATTTATATTTCACCATATCTTTAAAAAGTAGGTTATGGTTTCTCATTTATAGAAATATGACTATATGCTTACAATTCCACAGAATTTTAAATTTCCTATTATAGTTAATGTTTTTATGAATAAGTTAATAGAAAATATTGAACCATATTCTTTATATAACAAATGGCATCTTTCATTATGTTTTCTAATGTGCATTGCCAGAATCAGGAATACTACTGCTTGTTCATTCCCCTTGAAACAAACAGCCTTCTCAATTATAATCCTTTTTAATTGGGAACTTTGATTTTCTAAATATGCAATTACATCATTTGCAAATAATAATTGACTTTTTCTGCCCTTGTTTCTTACTGATTTTATTAGCCCTATTATGGTTAGTTACTTTCAAAATAAACAAATTACTTGGAGTCATGAATTACTTCATTTCATGCAGCACTAAGTTTTGTTGGGAAGCATTTATGTTTTATACACAGCTGTATGTATTCTGCTCATATAATATCCTTTTTGGTATTTTTGTAAGTGAAGAGTATGGAAAGAGGGAGACGCTATTTTGAGTAGGAAAAAAAATGTTTGATTAAAATATTAGTTACAAAATAGAAACATGTAGTAAATGATGATCACATAAGTTCAAACAAGTTAAAATTGAGATAAAATGTACTGCTGTTAAAAGGTAAAGAAAAAGAACGCCTTCTTCACTTTCCTGGGATAGAAGGACTGATTATTTTTTTCCCATGTTTAATAAACTCTATACAAAACAAACTCTATGAAAGAAAGTATTTTTTCTTCATAAAGAAATGACTTTTGCTCAGTTCCATAGAAGGGGCTTTTAGTTCCTATTGCTGCATATTCCAGAACAGTAGGCAATAGCTGTATGTGATTATTGAGTATTTGAAATGTGGTTGGTTTGAATTGTGATGCACTGTGAATATAAAATAAATACATACTTTTATAGACAATACAAAATATAAAAATCTTATTTAAATTGTTATACTAATCATATACCAAGTAATTTTTGATATGTGGGTTTCAGTAAAATGCATTTTAAATTTAATCTCATACATTCTGTTTTACATTTTTAATATGGCTACTAGAAAATCAAAAATTACACTTGTGGCTTGCAGTGTAGTTTTATTTGACAGCACCATTTTAGAGGATTTTTTTTTTTACTGAGATTAAATCCACATAATATTCAATTTATGATCTTAAATTATACATCTTAGTGCATTAAGTATATTCACAATGTTGTGCAACTACCACCTTACTCTGGTTTCAAAAACCCTGTATAATCTTGGAAGAACACCCTGTATCCATTAAGCAACTAATTCTTATTTTCCAATTCCCTCATCTCCTGGCAACTACTAATCAGCTTTATGTCTCTATTGATTTGCATATTTTGGATATTCTACGTAAAATAAATCATTCAGTATATAACCTTTTTGTCTTTGTTGTTCCACTTATATTTCTGAGATTCATCCAAGTTGTAATATGTATCAGTATTTCATTTGTGTTCATGGACGGATAATATTCCAGTATGCACATACACCATAATTCCTTTCTTCATTCACTGATGGATATTTGGGTTATATCCAAATTTTGGCTGGAACATACATAAGCAAGTACTTACTTGAGCTCCTTTTTTGTTTCTTTTTCTTAAGAGATGGAGTCTCACTCTGTTGCTGAGGCTGAAGTGCAGTGGCACAATAGATAACCACAACCTCCATCTCCCAGGTTCAAGTGATTCTCCTGCCTCAGCCTCCTGAGTAGCTGGGACTACAGGTGTGTGTCAACATGCCTAGCTGTTTCATTATGTTGGCCAGCCTGGTCTCGAAGTCCTGACCTCGTGATCTGCCCACCTTGTCCTCCCAAAGTGCTGGGATCACAGGTGTGCTACGCCTGGTCTGAGCTCCTGTTTTTAATTATTTGGAATAGAAACTGAATGCTAGGGCATATGGTAAATCCATGTGTAACAAACTACCAAACTTTGTTCTACAGTGACGGCACCATTTTACTTTACCACTAGCAATAGGGTTCAATTTTCTACCTCCCATCTATACTTGTTATATGCTGTTTTGTTTTAATTTTTAAAATGTAATTAGATAATATTTTATTTTATTTTTATTGAGGTAAAATACACACACAAAATTGACCATCTTGTGAAGTTGTAAATTATTTTGGTTTTGAATTGAATTTTAATAGCAAATGTTGTTGAACATATTTTTATGTGCTTGTTGATTATTTGCATATATTCTTTGGGTAAATGTCTACTCACATTTTCAAGTCACTTGCCCATGTTTACATTTGATTGTTTGTCTTTCTGTTGTTGAACTGCAAGAGTCCTTTATACAGTCTATATACAAAACTCTCATCAGACATATGATTTGTAAATAATTTTCCCTTTCTGCACATTGTCTTAAAAACATTGGGTTATTAAAGGATTTTTAGTTTTTTGTTTTTTGTTTTTTAACTTTTATTCTAAGTTCAGGAGCACATGTCCAGATTTGTTACATAGGTAAACTTGTGTCATGGGGGTTTGTTGTAGAGATTACTTCCTTGCCCAAGTGTTAACTTTAGTACCCCTTAGTTATTTTTTGCTGATCATCTCCCTCCTCTCACCCTCTACTCTATGAAAAGCTCAGTGTGTATTGTTCCATGTTTCCATGTGTTCTCATCATTATCTCCCACTTATAAATGAGAACATGCAGTATTTGGTTTTCTGTTCCTGGATCAATTTGCTAAGAATTAAGGCCTCTAGCTCTATCCATGTCCCTACAAAATCCATGATTTTATTCTTTCATGTGGCTGCATAGTATTCCATGGTGTTTATGTACTGTATTTTCTTTACTCGGTCTACTAAATTCCAATTTATCTATTGTTTTTCTTTTATCACTCATGCTTTTTATGTTAAATCAAATAATACATTGTGAAATTTCGGGTCACAAATATTTGCCTGTATGTTTTCTTCTAAAGTTCTATAGATACTTTATTATTCAGTTCATTCATTCATTCTCAGTCAAATTTTGAATATTAGGTAGGATATTCAACTTCATTTATCCACATGTGCCTATCCAGTTGTCCAAGAAATGTTAATCGATGCAATTATTTCTCTTATTGAATACTCATGGCTCACATGTGCAAAATCAATTGGCCATAGATATTTTACTACATTCTAAACTTTTAATTCTATTGCATTGTTCTACCTGCCTTTTTTTTTTACCAGTGCCACACTTGATTGTTTTATTTTGCAGTTTTGAAATTGAGATGTGAATCTTCCCAATTTGTTTTCCTTTTTAATATTAAATTGGCTAGTGGTGGAATGTTGACATTCCATATGAATTTGAATAATTTTCTGGAAAAAAAAAAAGGACATTGAGATTTTGATAGGAATTCCGTTAAATCTGCAGATTATTTTGGACCCTACTGCCATCTTAAAAATATTGAAGTTTTCCTGTTTATGGACAGTGGATATTGTTTCCATTTACTTGTATCTTTAATTTCTTTTGGCAATATTTTGCAGTTATCAGTATACAAGCCTTTTAGCTCCTTGTATAAAATTATTTCCTAGATATTTTATTCTTTTATATACTATCATAAATGGAGTTCTTTTATTTCCTTTGTGGATTGCTCATTAGTGGGGTATAGAAGCACCACTAATTTCTGTCTTCTGTCTGTTGATCTTTTATCCTGCATCTATGCTGAATTTGTTGATTATCCCTAGTAGTTGTGTGTGTGTATGTGTGTGTGTGTGTGTGTGTGTGGGTGTGTATATTCTTTGGGCTATATATATATATATATGTATTCATATACACAATAAGTCTATTCAAAGTATGCATATATATACAAAATAATATAATCAAATCACTTGAAAATAGAGGAATAGTTAATTTTTTTTTCTTGATTAACTGTTTTTATGTAGGACTTCCGGTATGATGTTGACTAGCAGTGGTGAAAGTGGGCATAATAATCTTTTTTCTGAAATTAGCAGAAAAGCTTACACTCTTTCATAGTGAGTATGATGTTAACTGAAGAATTTTCGTAAATATTCTTTATCACATTAAGGTAGTTCTCATTCTTTCTTATTTTGCTGGGTATTTTTATCATAAAAGTGTGTTGACTTTTATCAAACGCTTTTTCCATGTCTATTGAGATATGGGGATAGTGTGTGTGTGTGTGTGTGTGTGTGTGTGTGTGTGTGTGTGTGTGTGTGTGTGTGTGTGTGTGTATTTTCCCTTAATTCTACAAGTACAGTGTGGGGAGCATTCCCATGTGAGGCCCCTCAGAATTGGGCCTCGCCATATGGTGAGCTTGAGCCCGGACACAGTTTCTCATTGGAGGCAGTCGAGCTATGGGAAAGTAGGAACTGCAGGTAAAGGAGTTATAAAAAGAACTTTGTGAGACTGTGTTATGACCTGCATGTGGTCTGACAGGACAATGTGTCCAGTTTCTGTATCTGATTTATGACTTTGTTTACCCACTATTGGGTCCTGTACCCATTCTTGTGACTGTGACTGCACGAATATAATAGGTTTCTGCCTCTCTGGTGCCCTGCATAAGTCAGTAACTTTTAACTATAGGTTTCCCCACCCCAATACTAAGACCCACCTGCATGACTTGATTGTACCTGATTATGTATCTGATTTTACTATTGTTCTTATGTGCTGCTTTCATGTATAAGATTAATGGTATCTGCTGCCTGAGCTTGTATCCCAAGGACTTTCTGTTCCCTTTCATATACAAGACAAGGGTGTTTGTTTC
Source organism: Cheracebus regulus (assembly GCA_963574635.1). NCBI lineage: Eukaryota > Metazoa > Chordata > Mammalia > Primates > Pitheciidae > Cheracebus > Cheracebus regulus. The sequence goes on from CAUYQU010081837.1 coordinate 18,355, forward strand.
TGTAATTACTATGGTATTTGTTTCTAGGCAAAAGATATATATATTAACTATGTGCATAAAAAAGTTGCTGTTTAGGCATTGCTGTTTAAGCATTGCTTACTCAGTCCTCCAGACCCCGCTTGTCTGTCTTCTCTTTTTTCCGCGCACTCCCCTATTCAGGTTGGGACCCTCTTGCTGGCCAAGAGTCCCCGACAGACGTGCTGGCCTCTCGGGAACCCAGAGTATAGCATATGACATTGATTTATTCTTTTACCTGTAACACCTTTTTTGGGTTAAATTATGTCCCCTCAAAATTAATAAGTTTGAGCCCTAACCCTTAGTACCTCAGAATAAAACAGGTTTTGGAGATAGTGCCTTTATAAAAGTAGGTTAAAATGAATTATTAGAATGTGGCCCAATCCAATCTGTTTGGTGTACTTATAAAAATAGAATATTAAGACACACAGAAAGACACCCTGGGTGGATGTGTCTGGGAGGACAACCCTATGAGGAGGCATCAAGAGGGCAATCACCTGTACATGAAGTTGAGAGGCCTCAGGGGAAATCAATACTGCTTGTATCTATTTTTCTGAGACAAAGTCTCGCTCTGTCGCCAGGTGATCTCGGCTCACTGGAACCTCTGTCTCCTGGGTTCAAGCGATTCTTTTGCCTCAGCCTCCCTCATAGCTGGGATTACAGGCATGTGCCACCATGCCCACTTAATTTTTGCATTTTTAGTAAGATGGGGTTTCACCATGTTGGCCAGGATGGTCTCAATCTCTGACCTCATGATCTGCCCACGTCACCATCCCAGTGTGCTGGGATTACAGGCATGGGCCCATGCATGCAGCCACTTGTATCTTAATATTAGACATCTGGCCTCCAGAATTGTGAGACAATTTTTTGTTTGTTTGCTTATCACTCAGTATGTGATATTTTGTCATGGCAGTTTTAACAAACCTTGACCACCTCTGGATTCCTGTAATAAATTCCACTTGTGCATGGCATACAAATACGCTGTGAATTTGGTTTGCTGGCATTTTCTTAAAGATTTCCATGCCTACATTCATAAGGAATGTTAACTGGTAGTTGTCCTTTCTTTTGATATCTTTATCTGGCTTTTGTATCAAAATAATTACATTCTTATAGAAAATATTATGATGTGTTTCCTCTCATATTTTTGTAATATTTTGAGTAGGGTTTGTAATAATTTTTCTTTTAAGGTTTGGGAGAATTTTTCTGTTAAAGTTTGGGAGAATTCAACAATGAAAGCATCTAGTGTTGGCATTTCTTTGCTGATGGATTTATGGTTACTGACTCAATACATTTTCTTCTTACAGAGCTATTAGAATTTTGTTTTCTCTTGAGTCAGTTATATTAATTTGTGTATTTCCAGAAATTTGTTCATTTCATCTAGATTGTCTGTTTTGTTGATAAAAGAATGTTGAGGTCTTGATCTCTTGACCACCCACCTTGGCCTCCCAAAGTGCTGGAATTAAAGGGATGAGCCACCAGGCCAGGCCTATTTTCTGGTAATCCTTTTAATCTTTGTAAAGGTTTTGTGGTAATGTCTCCATTTTTATTTATTTTAGTTATTTGCTTCTTTCTTTTCTTCACAGTCTAGCTAAAAGTTTGTGAAATTTATTAATCTTTTCAAAGAACAAACTTTTAGGTTTATTTGTTGTTTCTGTTGCTTTACTGTTCTCTATATCATTTATCTCCTCTCTAATCTTAATTATTTCCTTGCTTCTGCTGATTTTAGCTCTATTAGTTTTTCTTTTTTTTCCTACTTGCTTAAGGTGTAAAGTTAAGCAATTGAGAATTTTCTTTTTAAATGTAAGTATTTAGAACTATATAGAGAAAGAAATAATGTTTTCTACCCCTTTATCTTTTCTTCTCTTTCTGCAATTCCTGTAAATCTTACTGTAATACACCTGATGGTAGGTACCTTAGGCTTGTTATTTTCTTTCTGTTTCCCAGTGAATATTGTATTTTTCTTCTGCTGCTCAAATCTGCTACTAAAGTACTCTGGTAAGTTTTTCTTTTCAGGTATTGTATTTTGAAACTACTGTTTCCCTTTTTATAATTTCCATTTGTTATTGATATGCTCTACTTATTCTTACATTATACCTTGCTTTTTATTATCTATCCATAGTTTTCTTAAACTCTTTGGGAATATTTATTCATGGTTACCTTTAGCATAGTTAAGAATGTTATAGTCTTGAGCTAATAAATTCAATACCTAGGCTTTTTCAAAGATGTTTTTTTTTTCTGTGAATGGACCTTAATTTTATAGTGTTTTAACCAACACAATATATTTAATTTTGCAATATGGTATCTGGAAATCAGATTTTTGTCTTTTCCTAGGGATTCCTGGTGTTATTGTTAATGGCTGCAGTTGTTCATTTGCTTAGTGTTTTTGTTTTAATTTTTGTTTTTTTCTAAATGCCTTTCTGTTTTCTTTTTTTGTTTTGGCAAAAAGGTATATTCCCTGTCACATGTAATCACAAAAGTCTTTATTCAATTATGAGTTCAGTAACTAGTGAATCTGACAGAGATTTTCTTAAATGCATGACTCCAATTTAAAAATTTTTTAAATGTGTTTTATTCTCTTTAAATTCTTTTTTTAAAATTTAATCATCTATTTACTTTTTTAAATTTTTATTTTCTTTTGCCTTTTATTTCCATATGTCATCGAGGAACAGGTGGTATGTGTTTACATGAGTAAGGTTTTTAGTGGTGATTTGTGAGATTTTGGTGCACCCATCACATGAGAAGCATACACTGCACCCTATTTGTAGTCTTTTATCCCTCACTGCCTTCCCAGCCTTTCCCCCTGAGTCCCCAAAGTCCATTGTGTCATTCTTATGTCTTTGCATCTTCATAGCTTAGCTCCCTCTTATGAGTGAGAACATACGATGTTTAGTTTTTCATTCCTGAGTTACTTCACTTAGAATAATAGTCTCCAATCTCATCCAGGTCAATATGAAGGCCATTAATTCATTCCCTTTTATGGCTGAATATTATTCCATGGTGAATATATATATATATATATATATATATATATATATATATACCACAGTTTCTTTATACATTCAGGGGCATTTGGGTTGGTTCAAAGATTTTCCAGTTACAAATTGTGCTGCTATAAACATGCATGTGCAATATCTTTTTCATATAATGACTTCACCAACATCTATTGTTTTATGAGTTTTTGATTATGGTCATTCTTGCAGGAGTTAGGTGGTATCGCATGGCAGTTTTTATTCACATTTCCTTGATCATTAGTGATGTTGAGTATTTGTTTACATGTTTCTTGGCCATTTGTATATCTTCTTTTGAGAATTGTCTATTTATATCCCTAGCCCTCTTTCTGATGAAATTGTTTTTGTCTCTTGTTGATTTGTTTGAGTTTCTTGTACGTTCTGGATGTTCGTTCTTTTTTGGATGTATATATTGTGAAGATTTTTTTCCTGTTCTGTGGGTTCTCTGCTCACTCTGCTGACTGTTCCTTTTGCCATGCAAAAACTCGTCAGTTTAATTAAATCCCAGCAATTTATCTTTGTTTTTATTGCATTTGCTTTGGGTTCTTGGTCATGAAATCCTTGCCTAAACCATTGTCTAAAAGGATTTTTCCAATATTATCTTGTAGAATTTTTATAGTTTCAGGTCTTAGGTTTAAGTTCTTAATTTATCTTGAGTTTATTTTTGTATAAGGTGAGAGATGAAGATCCAGTTTCATTCTCCTACATGTGGCTTGCCAATTATCTCAGCACTATTTGTTGAATAGGGTGTCCCTTCCCCACTTTACTTTTTTATTTGCTTTGTTGAAGATTGGTTGGCTGTAAGTATTGGGCTTATTACTGGGTTCTCTATTGTGTTCCATTGGTATTTGTCTCCATTTTCATACCAGTAACATGCTGTTTTGGTGACTGTTGTCTTATAGTATAGTTTGAAATCAGGTAATGCAATGCCTCCAGATTCATTCTTTTTGCTTAGTCTTACTTTGTCTATGTGGGCACTTTTTTGCTTCCATATGAATTTTAGGATTGTTTTGTCTAATTCTGTAAAGAATGATGGTGGTATTTTGATGAGAATTGCATTGAATTTGTAGATTACTATTGACAGTATGATCATTTTCACAATATTGATTCTACCCACCCATGTACATCGAACGTGATTCCATTTGTTTGTGTCATCTGATTTCTTTCAGCAGTTTTTAATAGTTTCCCCTGCAGAGATCTTTCACCTCCTTGGTTAGGTATATTCCTAAGTATTTTATATTTTTTGCAGCTATTATAAAAGGGGTTTCAGCTCTTTATTTGATTATTAGCTTGGTTGCTATTAGTGTATAGAAGAGCTACTGATTTGTGTACATTAATTTTGTGTCCTGAAATTTTGCTGAATTCTATTGTTAATTCTAGGAGCTTTCTGGAGGAGTCTTTAAGGTTTTCTAGGTAAATAATCATATCATCAGCAAACAGCAACACTTTGACTTCCTCTTCACCAATTTGGATGCCCTTTATTTATTTCTCTTTTCCGATTTTTTTGGCTAGGATTTACAGTAATATGTTGAAGAGGAGTGGTGAGAGTGTATATCCCAAATTCTCTATTACAAATGCTGCCTGGGAAGCCATTAAGTCAGCCTCTGTACCAGCAAACAAACAGCCCTATCAACACACAACTCAGATCTCCATAACCCAAAGTGCTGTTGCCCACCTAGGACCCTGTGAGTCACACCAGGAATATGCAATGCTATCCTCAGGGTTGTCTGTCTTGGGACTGAGGAATGGGGATGGAAACTACTATTGGAAATACCATAATTCCTCAAAATTTACCAGACTTTTTCTTTGTCAAACTCTGCCCTGATCACTAGAACTGTTTGATTAGACTCTGGAGTTGTGAGACAGTTGATTCTGACAATTCTTGTCAGCTCAATATCTTCTTCAGGGGAGGAAATATTTCCTTGAGATTTGTACTTCATCATCTTCTGTGACATTCTTGTGGGCATTTATTTTTCCAAATGTATTTATTTATTTATTTTTAAATTGGCAAACACAATTGTATATGCTTATTGTGTACAACATAAAGTTTTAAAGTATATCTACATTATGGAATAACATTTCAAAGACATATCTGCATTCCCATGTTTACTGTATCACTGATCACAATAGGTAAGTTACAGAATCAACCTAAGTGCCTGCCAATGGATGAATCAATAAAGAAATTTTTGTGATATCAATACACAATGGAATACTATTCATCCATAAAAGGAATGAAACCCTGTGATTTGCTATAATGTGTATGAACTTGAAGGACATTATGTTAAGTAAAATAAGCCAGACTCAGAAAGACAAATACCACATATTCTCACTCATATGTTGAAGTTAAAAAAGTTGATCTCATAGAAATACAGAGCAGAATGGAGGTTACGAGAGACTGGGTTGGCTCGGGGTGGGTTGGGGAAATGTTGAATGATGCAGAATTTCAGTTGGATAGGAGGATAGGAGGAGTAAGTTCAAGAGAGCTATTACATTGAATCGTGACTATAGTCAATGATGATATATTGTATTCTTGAAAAATGCTGAGTGAGTTGATGTGAGGGGCTGTTTTAAAAGCAGTGTGGAGAAGTCTGATAACCAAACCTAAAATTTGAAATTCGCAAAAATAATGAAAGTTTGGGAGAAGGTGGAGGGGAAGAAAGAGTGAATCCAAAGAAGAGGATAAATCATTTGATGAATAATTTAATTACCAGCAATTAAAAAAAGCAAAAAGTGTGAGGCATAGAGAAATGAAAGGGAAACAATTTTAATTCCTGGGCCTGCAAATAACTAGCTGCATGACTTTGACTTACTTAATATTTGATAAATTTGTTTCTTTACTTTTAGAATAAGGGAATCATGATTTCTTTGATTCTTTTTACCCATAAAATTTTGAAATTTGTGGTCATAAAACCTGAAAGTATTATTTTTTAAACTTTTCATATTAAATTATGTCTTTTTGTAAACCTCTGATGTATAAAAAGATTTCATGCAAATGGCTATAGAAATATTTTCACTATCAATTATATAATATTCAACATTTGCTGAACATTGAACACGTGTTATTTTTCACGAATCAAATGGATTCATAGTCTTTTCAGCTCAAAGACAATACAAAATCAGTCTGTGTTCAGCTTTCTACTACTTCCATTCCTTGTGTTTTCTAGAAAGAGCCCACTGTGTTTTGCGAGTAGCAGCCTGTGTTGTGATACCTTGGAATTTGTTGTATGATTTGCAGGCTATTTTCAGGTACAGCTTCTCATTATTTAATATAAACATAACCTATAAGATACACATTAATTAACTTTCATTTAAGAATTACAACGATAATGTAATTTTGGCTATTTTTTAATTGAGCATAAAATACAAATTGTTAAATGTTAGGGTAACATTAGTTTTGCATTATTCATCCCAGACTACGTATCCTGAGAGCATTGCTATTGTGTTATCATTTATTGTTTTTGTGGGACTCGTGGCCTGTATCTGATGCCAAAGTTGATGGGGGCAAAGAATGATTCAAAATCTAGAACAGGAAATGAAAAAGCAACAAAGATCCAGTATTACTCTTTTTATATTCCAAGTTGTTTTTAAAATATCAAAATCTACCAACGCTCCGAATGTTTAGTAGAGTCATTATCGCTGGATTTCGGTTATCTGTTTAAGTGTTCCAGTTCTTAAATTATTTTTCTAGTTTCTAAGAGCAGAGTCATTGGCACTTTATGGATTTTTTTCATGAACATTCACAACACAGTTCTTGTTGCATGAAGCAAAAAGTATTAATTTAATAGCTCATGAGTACATATTGCTTACTATATGCTAGTTACTATTCTAATGTTTACATAAATCAATATATCTAATCCTTAAAATAATGCTGACAAGGTGATCTACATTCATGCTCATTCTACCATAGAGAAACTATGGCACAGAGAGGTAAACTATCTTGCCCAGAGTTACACACATCTAACACATGCTGAAGCCATAATTCAAACCCAGGTAGTCCAGTTCCTGAGTCTGCGTTCATCAACACTATGCTATAATTCCTCTATTCCTAGAAATGATAATAGTAATATAAAATGAAATATTAAAAAAGAATTCTATGCCCACATGTCAAGTATCTTCCTTTTGGTGGAAGAGGGGAATGAAAGTAAATTTTTTTTTAATTTTTTTGAAAAATTGTTATTGATTTATTTATTTTGAGACCGGAATAGAAGACTGGCTAGTTTTGGAATTTTCGGTAGAGATGAGGATTTGCTATGTTTGCCCAGGGTGGTCTCAAATTCCTAGACTCAAGCAGTCCGCCTGCCTGGGCCTCCCAAAGTGCTGGGATTAGAGGCATGAACCACTGTGCCTGGCATAGAGTAAAATTTTCTTATCTGCAGCTGAAATAAAAACAATTTACTAAGAATTCAGAATGATGCTCTCGAAAAATTATACTGAATTTCTGTAGAGAACAATGATACACATTTATGTTAATTGGTATATTTTTATGGCTGTATTTTTATAATGCATATACCATTTACAAATTACAAAAACATTAAGACAGAAAGATTTCTACTCAAAATATGTTTCAATTACATGTTTTCATGACAAAAATGAGCTTCTCATTTTTCTTCTTATTCTAGCTCACAGTTTTCCCAAAACTAATACTAAAATTCTAAACTAATAAGTCTAAACTAATAATATTCTTTATATCTGAAATTAAAGCTGAATTAAGCTTGCATTCTTTTTGTCTCATTAGAATATAATTTTAAAGCAATCAGCATTTACACCCACACAAAATACTCTTCAGTCTACAGCCTATGACTATTTCACCCTATGCCTATGTATAATTTGATGCACTTTGATGTATTCAAGTATCAAGAAAGAAAAAAATAATATGTCCTTTAAGAGATAATATTTGTTCTCAAGGGCCTGATTTTCATTCATGTGAGTGACAAAGATACTTGATACTCATTGAAATTAATAGTTTGCATTCTCTTAAATGTTATTCTCACTTAGAAAAATAGTAAATATATGTTGAAACATCTTCTCAAAGTAACTTTCACAAGTAAAACTAAGGATACTGTTTTTTCCTAAAAAGAAAACAGAACTATCTTAATGTCTGGTTATAAGAATTGAGAAGGACCAGTAAATCACAATTTTATAATCTAGTATAAAATCAGAACAAGTTTTAGATTAAGAAAGTGTAAATTTTATGACCAATTTATTAAATAATATCTGTATTTATGTAATGACCACTCATCTTGATTAATGGTAATGTTCTAAGCAAATGCTACTTATTATTCAAAATATGTTAAAGATTTTGTCAAAAGTACATGTAGCTAGAGGACTACTGATTTGTTTTAAATAGTTGTTAAGTGGTTTATTCAGATGTCACATTCAAACTGTTTGATTGTGTATTCAAAAACAAAAAGTCATGAAATAGTTCAAAAATGGTTTTACTTATGTTTTGATTCTTGATATAGTCAGTTACAATGGTGTGTTATTAGATTTATATACATCCATGCATTACCTACAAATACGTTAATATACATTATAATGATATATTTTTTATAAGATATTATATAGCTTATTCATATTATATCTTATTATGTTCTTCTTTAGTACACATTTAAACACATTCCAAAAGGGTACAATTATGTTCTGACATGGAGAGCATTAATGAGATTTTTTAAAATGTGACCACAGCATTCTTGATTTACAAAATGAAATACAAGCTACTTTATATCATTGAAATTAATGGTTTTATGACACCCAAGTTGTAAGTTAAACCATAGTAAAAGTTAAAAATTTTTGAATCAAATGAAAGTTTAGGTCTGCATGAAGATGATAAGTGTAATCAGAACATTGCATTTTGATAACCACTTTTTTAAGTTATTACCAGGTCAATTTAGTTCATTTGAAATCTCCTCAAAGATACCTGTTCTAACTCTAATTCCTCTGTCTTAAGCATAATGGAGAGTTTTAGGAAATTTCCATAGATAGTGATGCATTAATGGCCATTTATCTATTAGCAGCCATACAGTCATCCTCCAACAAGGGGTGTCACACCAGGGTGTCACTTTAGAGTAAACTGAGGATGTTTTAACCACCCAGGCTTCATCAGGCTATGATCATTGTGATAATAACAGATATGACTAGCTCCAAAGCTAACAAACACATTTTCCCCAGGTTGCCACAGCTGTAGAATGCTATATAAGTTTCTACCTTCTATTGAGTGATTTCTCCTGTAATAACACTCATGTCCCCAGATCCACTTTAGTGTTCTCGTTTTCCTTAAAAAATTATTGACTTCAATGATTGCTGACCCTCCCATCCTTTATGACAGCAAACTGCACAAAGCTGAACTCCACTTATCCTCTCCCTACTGGGATAAACAACTGATACAGAGTGCAATGGACAGAATCGTGTCCCCTACAAAATTTATATGTTAAGATTCTAATCCCCACTACCCATAAATGAGACTATATTTGGAGAAAAGGCTTTGAAAGAGGTAATTCAGTTGAAATGAGCCATTAGAGTGGGCTCTAATCCATCTGGATGATGTCCTTAGATGAGGAGGAGATTATGACATAAAAAAAGACACCAGATACATGCACACATAGAGAAAAGACCATGTGAGGACCCAGAAAGAGAGGGTCATCTGCAAGCAAAAGAGAGAGGACTCAGGAGAAACCAAACCTACTGACACCTTGATTTTGGACATCTAGCCTCCAGAGCTGTGAGAAAATTCCTCTCTGGTTTTAACCACTTTGTTAAACACAATTATTGGCATAAAAGAGGTTTTTAATACGCATTTTTAGACTGTGTTCTAGCCTGGGCAATAAAACAAGAATCCCATTCTCTCTTCCTCTTTCTCTTCCTCTTTCTTTCTCTCTTTCATTCTTTTTCTTTCTTTTGCACTTTCTCTTCTCTTTCTTTCTTTAAAAAAAGAAAGCAATATTCTAAAATCTCTGCACCTGTGGTTTAAATGTGCATTTGATTGTGATTGAGCATCACTTGGTGTGTTTATCTGGTGGAAAGGTTCATCTTCCATGAATTCTCTGCTTCCACCCTTTGCCCATTTTTCTATTAAATAGCTTGTCCTTTCTAATATTATTTAATTATTTAATTTAATGTATTTAATCAATGTTATTTTAATATATTTTATAGATTTATTATATTTATATATTTAAACATTTTAATTATTAATAATCATTTAATAAATATTATTATTGCTTGCAAAAATTATTTACCTATTGATACTAATCCTTAATATATATCATATATAAGAATGTGTCTTATTGCATATAAATTATATCTTATAAAAGTAATTATGTTTATTTTAGAAAATGCAGAGAAACAAAAGAAGAAAATATTTTTCATAGAATTCCCATAGCTAGGAACATCTATGACTATCCTTTTTAGTCCTTTTTCATGCAAATGTATATGTATTTTTTTATGTGTTTTATAATCTGACTTTTCTTATTATCTATATCTCTTGCACATGTTTCCAGATCACTACTTGTCTACAATATGATTTTAGTTTCTGGATAGAATTCTATTATATTGCTGTATAATAATTCATTTAATAATCTATATTTAGACAATTTTGGCAATTATTTTTTAAAAACTACCTGATGCAATTATATTAATTACTTATTTAATTAAAAATTTTTTTACAGACAGGGTTTTTCTCTGTCATCCAGGCTGGATTGCAGTTGCATGATCATAGCTTACTGCAGCCTCAGACTCCTGGGGTCAGCCTCCTGATTAGCTGGGACTACAGGTCTATACCACCATGTCCAGCTAATTGTTTTTTTCATAGTTTTTAGAGATATGGTCTTACTATGTTGTCCAGGTTTAATTACTTATCTAATATTTGTCTATTCTGTTAGACTCATGACTTTTACATCTTTCTGACTACAGCTCACTATAAGAAATACAGAGTAATCTGTGACCCAACACTCACCTGTGTATGTGACACATGCATGTTATACACATGTAAGTGGAAAAAAATCATGAAACAAAACTCACTTTCTGGTAATTTCTGTTCATTTCAATATCATTAAATTTTTTTTCTGGTCACAATCTACTAAATTTATTTCATGGTCCACAGAGGAGCTTTTGCCTTCAGTGTGAAAATCAGTGCCTAAGTCACCTATTACAGGGGAACAAAGTCTGTGCTTGGCACGCAGGAGGCATTAACGCATTTGTATTGAAGGAACAGCCTGTCTTGAAACCTTTGTGTTCATCCATGACAACTGGTTAAGCGACATAGTGCATGGTTACCTCTAAAGACTCTGAAGTCAGACTGTGAGGATTTAAATACTGGCTCTGCCGTGTACTAGCTGGTGGCCATATGCAACTTACCTGACCTCCCTGTGCCTCATTTTCCTCAACTGTAAAATGAGGATAATAATAGTGCCTAACTCATGGGATTGTTATGAAGATTAAATAAGTAAAATTTTAAAATATTTAAAGCAGTACCTGCCAAATAAGAAATAGATGTTTTTATTAAATAAGTAGGTAAATAAATAATAAGAAATTTCTAGAAATTGAATGATTAAATCAAAAGATATGTAAAAACTTAAGGCTTTTGAAACTCATAGGTAAACAACTGCCCATCCCTCTCTCCTCTGCTCCCTGCAGTTTTTGAACCAGCTTTTATTCCCAACAGCAGTACAGACTTGTAGAAGTGATATCCGATGGTGATAGTCCCTGTTTATCATTTACCTGAGGATGAGTGGGCTGGTTATGAGTAAGAGGGTAATGACTCTTTTAAGTAGTACAAGAAGAGAGGCCTCATCCAGTTGCTCATGAAAAGAGGCATTGAAGGACTGCCTATCAACACTGGCAGCATCAGGGGAGATGAAACCTCAGGGGTGCTCTGCAGAGGGAGTGGGAGGATCTAGCAGGTGCCTGGGCAGTGAGCAGAAAGGAAGAGTCACAGGCAAACACTCCTCTCCAGGGCACGTCTTTCTTACTGCCATACTCGCCACTCTGCCACTTCTTGCTCTAAAATCCTGTCTCAAATCTGCAAGTATATAAATCCTATATAGTCTGTGTAGGTATGCTTTTCAAGTCAATAAATTGCTTTGTGAAAAGCCGGCATCTGCCTGAGCTACACAAACAAGGACATACACACATAGTCTGTTGTTTTCCGTTTGGTATTTGGAGAAATACATATCCAATTCAAGTTCCAACTTGTCTACAAAAGTCTCCCCTGACAACTCCAGCCTAGGTGGATCTCTCTTTCCTCTGGGCTCTCACAGCAATTTTAGGCGGTACCACAGTATTTAGTACTTAATTATACACTGTCTGGTTCTAGAATTGTCTCAGGGTGTTAGTCGTTTCCTCCTACTATAGGGTAAGTTCTTTGAAATCAACTGCTATGTCTTATATTTCTTTTGGATCCCTCATTGGCCTGGCATGTAATAGGTCTTTAGTAAATAGACAAAGATCAGTTGACTGATCCAAGGGTACATTGCATGAGATTTGCATTGAAACAAAATTACATCAAGAAAGATGTTTGCCATACTTTACAACTTTCATAAAATAAACTCAAAATGGAGGAAATATTAAAATATTTTAAAATCACCAGGCGCAGTGGCGCATGCTTGTGGTGCCAGCTTTTCCGGAGGCTGAGGCTGGAGGATCTCTTGAGTCCAGGAGTTCTGGGCTGTAGTGCGCTATGCCGATCAGGTGTCTGCACTAAGTTTAGCATCAATATGGTGACCTCCTGGGAGCGGGGGACCACCAAGTTGCCTAAGGAGGGGTGAACCAGCCCAGGTCGGAAACGGAGCAGGTCAAAACTCCCATGCTGATCAGTAGTGGGATCATGCATGTGAATAGCTGCTGCACTCCAGCCTGGGCAACATAGCAAGACCCCATCTCTATAAAAAAAATATATATATATATTTTAAAATCAAACAATAAGACTACTAGAATAAGTATGAGTAGATTTATTTATAATGGTGGAATTAATGAAATGAGCCCAGCCTTTCTAAACAGGGTGCAAGCCTGGAAGCCATTAAAAGAAATGATAGATACATTTGATAACAAAAATTTTAAAACTTTTCTACAGCAGACTTTGTTAATTTATGAAGATCTTATACAAATCAAGATGATGAACAACCCTTCGTCTCCCCAGCCCAAATTGTAAGAGGGTGGAAAATCACTAAATTTTCTTTCCAGCCTTTTCCTTTACTCATCTACAAAGGATCTTTCACCTCAACTAAGGATCTTGATCCTGCTCCTTCTTTATTTTCTGTCTCCTTAGCTGTGTCTTTCTCCTTTCTTCCCTATCAGTTTTCCTTTATGGTCTGAATCTTGAATATTCAAAAAGTGAGGGACTTTGTGGTACTGTTTTAAGGAAAGAAAGCTTTTGGCTGGGTGTGGTGGCCCACGCCTATAATCCCAGCACTTGGGGAGGCCAAGGCGGGCAGACATGAGTTTGAGACCAGCCTGACCAACATAGTGAACAGTCTGGCCAACATACAAAAATTAGCCCAGCTTGGTGGCACATGCCTGTAGTCCCAGCTACTTGGGAGGCTGAGGCAGGAGAATCACTTGAACCTGGGATACAGAAGTTGTGGTGAGGCAAGATCACGCCACTGCATTCCAGCCTAGGCAGCAGAGCAAGACTGTCTCAAAAAAAAAAAAAAAGCTTTCTTTGAACTTACTGTAGTTAGCAGAAGTGTTAGCAAGTGATTTTTAGTGGACGTCCCAACGACTTATGCCTTAAATATATCAGTGTCCAACATTGCATGATTGTCAATAGTTAATGTCACTGGCTAAATGTTGTGTGGCTAACCTTTCCTGAGTACCGTGCTTTACCTGAAAGTCAGTACCGTGCTCCACTGAGAAAGGCTATTACTATCACACCACAGCATGTAATTTTGGAAAACTTGGAATATCAGAAATCATATGTAACACTTCATTTTAGGGTGAGAACGAAAGCATATGCAGGAAAGAGAAAATCATGTGCCAATTTTTAAATGTTTGTTTGCTTTCTAGTTTTGATTTTATTCAGAATAATAGGATCAAACCAGGAATGCATTTTTTTTTCTTATCGCCAAGAGAAAACTCAAGTCTTCCTAATGTTACCAAGCAATTGAAAAAGAACTACTGTTCATAGAGAAGATACTCAAGACGGAGGTGACTAGATGAGCTCTGTTGGATGATGTTATTGAGGAAATTGTTAAGAAGGTTGGTGTATAAATCAGGAAGTCACTGAAAGTGATCTGGGTTAATTTTAGTTTCTTGGAGAACACATTAAAAAGCATCATTGTTTATCAAGTGGAAAGAAAAGTTGATAGTGAGAGAAAAGCTTATCTTTAATAGAGTATAAGCTATTACAAAGAATAAGAAGAAATTAAAACTATTGGGTTGGATTACCTGAGAGTATTCCCTTAGGAATGCCAAAGTCCTGACATTCTGATTAGTTCAAAGAGCAATGAAAAGATACGAATATACAAAAGTGGATGCCTTTGTTTTCCTTTGGGGATCCTTCAATATATCCTGGAAAATGTAGTTGTCTCTAACCATTTTTATTTAGAAAATTTGGAAAATAATTTTTTTTTTTCTTTTCTTTTCTTTTTTTTTATTGCATTTTAGGTTTTGGGGTACATGTGAAGAACATACAATATTGTTGCATAGGTACACACGTGGCAGTGTAATTTGTTGCCTTCCTCCCCTTCACCTATATCTGGCATTTCTCCCCATGCTA
>CAUYQU010081838.1:0-11647 GCA_963574635.1 Cheracebus regulus
TGAGTTTGTGTCCTTTGTAGGGACATGGATGAACCTGGAAACCATCATTCTCAGCAAACTGACACAAGAACACAAAATCAAACACCGCATGTTCTCACTCATAGGCGGGTGTTGAACAATGAGAGCACATGGACACAGGGAGGGGAGCACTATATGCTGGGGTATGTTGGGGGGAAATAGGGGAGGGACAGTGGGGGTTGGGGAGTTGGGGGGAGATAGCATGGGGAGAAATGCCAAATATAGGTGAAGGGGAGGAAGGCAACAAATTACACTGCCACGTGTGTACCTATGCAACAAAATTGTATGTTCTTCACATGTACCCCAAAACCTAAAATGCAATAAAAAATAAAATTAAAAAAAAATAATAAATAAATAAAAATAAAATAAAATAAAATAAAAAGAAAGAGTGGCTGAATGGATGAAAAAATGACCCAGTTATTTTTTACCTACAGAAACACACTTCACTATAAAGACAAATATACACTAAAAATAAAGAGATGGAAAATGATATTCCATGGAAATGGAAACCCAAACAGAACAGGAGTACCTATAGTTATATTATGCAAAATAGATTTCAATGTTAAAAACCATAAGAAGAGACAAAAAAGACAATTATATAATGATAAAGGGGTAAATTCAGCTGGAGGATATAATCATTGCAAATATATATGCACACAGCACTGGAGCACCCAGATATGTAAAGCAAATATTATTAAAGAGAGAGAGATCTCAGTATAATAATAGCTGAAGATGTAAACCACCTTGCCATTTATGTACCTATACAACAATCCTGCATGATCTGCAGATGTACCCCAGAACCCAAAGTACAATAAAAAATAATAAATGAATAAATAAATAAATAATAACTGAAGATTTCAACACCCTACTTTCAGCATTGGACAGATCTCCCAGGCAGAAAACCAACAAACATCAGACTTAATCTGCACTATAGAACAAATAGACCTAATACAGATTTAAAGAGTTTTTTATCCAACAGTTGCAGAATACACAGTCTTCTCCTCAGTACATGGGTCATTTATCAAGGATAGAGCATTTGTTACATACAAAATGAGTCTTAAAACTTTTTAAAAAATGAAGATAATAACAAGCATCTTCTCTAACCACAATAGAATAAAACTACAAATGAATAGAGGAATTTTGGAAACTATTTAAACATGTGGAAATTAAACAGTATGTTATGAAATGACTAGGTCACTGAAGAAATTAAGAAAAAATTGAAGAAA
Source organism: Cheracebus regulus (assembly GCA_963574635.1). Classification (NCBI taxonomy): domain Eukaryota; kingdom Metazoa; phylum Chordata; class Mammalia; order Primates; family Pitheciidae; genus Cheracebus; species Cheracebus regulus. The sequence goes on from CAUYQU010081838.1 coordinate 1,245, forward strand.
TTATCAAGACAAATGATAATGAAAACACAACATACCAAAATAGCAACAATGAAAAAAAACAGCAAAAGCAGTACTAAGAGGGAAGTTTATAGATATACATGCTTACATCAAGAAAAAAAAAACCTTCAAATCAATAATCTAACAGCGCATTCTAAAGAAATAGAAAAGCAGGAGCACACTAATCCCAAAATTAGTAGACGAGAAATAACAAATATCACAGCAGAAATAAACGAACTTGAAATGAACACAATATAAAAGATCAATAAAACAAAAACTTGGTTTTTGAAAAGATAAAATTAATGAATCTTTACACATACTAATGAAGAAAAAAGGGAGAAGACCCAAATAAATAAAATCAGAGCTGAAAAAGAACACATTAAAACTGATATCACAGAAAATAAGAGGATCTTTAGTGGTTACTATGAGAAAATATATGCTAATAAATTGGAAAACCTACAGGAAATACATACATTCCTAGATACATAAAACCTACCAAGATTGAACCAGGAAGAAATCCAAAACCTGAATAGACCAACAACAAGTAATGAGAGTGAAGCTATAATAAAAAGTGTCCCAGTAAAGAAAAGCATGGGGCTTGATGGCTTCACTGCTGAATTCTTCCAAACATTTAAAGAACTAATACCAATCCTACTCAAACTATTCAAACAAAATAGTGGAGAAGGGAATACTTTCAAACTCATTCTATGAGGCCAGTATTATCCTGATACCAAAACCAGACAAAGACACACTAAGAAAAGAAAACTGCATGCCAATATCTCTGATAAATATTGATGTAAAAATCCTCAAGAAAATACTGGTATGCCAAATTCAACACCACAATAAAAAGATCATTTAATAAGACCCAGTAGGATTTATCTCAGAGATGCAAGGATAGTTCAACAAATGCAAATCAATCAATGTGATATATCACATTGTCATAATAAAGAGCAAAAACCATATGATCATTTTTATTGGTGCTGAAAAAGAATTTGATAAAATTTAACATCTCTTCATGATAAAAATCCTAAAAACACTGGGTATAGAAGGAGCATACCTCAACATAATATAATAAAAGCCATATATGGGAGACCCAGAGCTAGTAGCATACTGAATGGGAAAAAACTGAAAGCCTTTCCTCTAAGATTTGAACATGATGAGGATGCCTGCTTGTCATGTCATGTTATTATGTTATTCAACATAGTACTGGAAATTCTAGGTAATCAGACAAGAGAAAGTTATAAAGGGCAGCCAAATTTGAAAGAAAGCACTCAAATTATCCTTGTTTGCAGATGGCATGATCTTATATTTGGAAAAACCTAAAGACTCCACCAAAAAAAACCATTAGAACTGATAAATTCAGTAAAGTTGCAAGCTACAAAATCAGCTTACAAAAATCCGTAGTATTACTATGTGCCAATCGTGAACAATCTGAACAAGAAATAAAAATTATTTACAATAGCCACAAATAAAATTAAATACCTAGGAATTAACCAAAGAAGTGAAAGATCTTTGTAATTACACCTATAAAATGCTGATGAAAGAAATTAAAGAAGACACAAGAAAATGGAAAGATATTCCATGTTCATAGATTGGAAGAGTCAATATTGTTAAAATGTCCATACTACCTAAAGCAATTTACAGATTCAATGCAATCTGTATCAAAATAACAATGTCATTCTTCACAGAAATAGAGAAAAAAAATCCTAAAATGTATATGGAACCACAGAATACTCACAATAGCCGAAGCTATTTGAGCAAAAAGAACAAAACTGGAAGAATTGCATTACCTGACTTCAAATTATACTACAGAGTGATAGCAAGGAAAACAACATGGTACTGGCATAAAAACAAACACATAGATATATGGAACAGAACAGAGAACTCAGAAACAAATCCACACACCAACAGTGAACTCATTTTCTACAAAGGTGCCAAGAACATACACTGGGCACCTCAAATTGTGAAACTCCTACAAGAATATACTGCAGAAAATCTCCAGCATATTGGTCTGATTAGAAAAAAATGTCTTGAGTAATACTGGACAAGCACAGACAACCAAAACAAAAATGGACAAATGAGAACACATCATGTTTAAAAGCTTCTGCATAGCAAAGGAAACAATCAGCAAAATAAAGAGAAAACTGACACAATGGGAGAAAATATTTGCCAACTACTCATTTGACAAGGAATTAGTAACCAGAATATATAAGGAGTTCAAACAGCTCTATAGGAAAAAAGTCTAATAATTCAACTGAATAATGGGCAAAAGATTTGAAGAGACATTTCTCAAAAGAAGACACACCAATGGCAAACAGGCATATGAAAAGGTGCCCAACATCACTGATCATCAGAGAAATGCAAATCAAAACTACAGTGAGCTATCATCTTGCCTCACTTAAAATGGCTTATATTCAAAAGACAGGCAATAAAAAATGCTGGTAAGAATGTGGAGAAAAGAGAATCCTCATACACTGTTGGTGGGAATGTAAATTAGTACAACCAGTAGGGAGAAGAGTTTGGAGGTTTCTCAAAAAGTAGAAATAGAGCTACCATATGATCCAGAAATCCCACTGCTGGGTATATATCCAAAAGAAAGGAAATCTGTATATTGAAGAGATATCTGCACTCCCATGTTGTTGCAGCTCTGTTCACAACAGCCAAGAGTTGGAAGCAACCTAAGTGTCAATCAACAGATGAATGGATAAAGGAAATGTTGTACCTATACACAGTGGAGTACTACCCAGCCATAAAAAAAAATGAGATCCTGTCATTTGCGACAATGTGAATGGAACTGACGGTCATTATGTTAAGTGAAATAAGTCAGGCACAGAAACACAAACTTCACATGTTCTCACTTATTTGTAGGATCTAAAAATCAAAACAATTGAACTCATGGAGATAGAGAATATAAGGATGGTTACCAGAGGGTAGGAAGGGTAGTTCGGGCAGGGTAAAGGGTAGATGGGGATGGTTAATGGGCACAAAAAATAGCTAGAAACACATAGAGAGTAAGGTTATGGACATAGAGAGTAGAAGGACGGTTACCAGAGATGGGGAAGGGTAGTTGGGTGGTGGTGAATGAGGGGGAGGTGGGGATACTTAATGGGTATCAAAAAATAGAAAGAATGAGTAAGACCTATTATTTGATAGCTCAAAAGAGTCACTATAGTCAATTATAATTTAACTGGGCATTTAAAATAACTAAAAGAATATAATTGGATTATTTGTAACACAAAGGATAAATGCTTGAGGGGATGGATATGCCATTTCTATGATATGATTATTATGCATTTCCTGCCTGTATCAAAATATCTCATGTGCCCCATAAATATATAAATTTAAATATATATGCTGTGTACCCACAAAAATTAAAAATGAAAAAAGAATTGGAAAAAAAGAACAAAGGTGATTGATGAAGACGTACATAAAATTACAGTTCCATGAAAATGCAAAAATTTCAGTTAAATATGTGTTTTCAATTCTGTGATGTTAGGTAATTATGTGATTAACACTTTCTCAAAGAAGAACACAATTGCATGTTTGTTCTGGCATCATGTGGACCCAATGAATGTTAATCTGACTCAATCATGCAGTCCCCAGCATAACATTGTCCGTACATCAAGACCTTTAAAAGACTTTCTTGACAGTGATAACACTCACCTTCTAAGAAAGAAAAATAAATTCAAGTGCCAGCTGCAGGTCTCATTCAAAAGCTTTGAGTATGTTTTTTCCCTGAGCTTAACTTGATGCACTCTTGGCCTCTTAACCAACATCTGCAAGAAACTCAATAATGCCAAACGTATTCTAGGTTTTATGTATGATTTTATGGGCCACAGAGAAGAATCAGGTTGAAAAGCTGATTCTTTACAGCATTTCATGTGAATACTCCCAATAGAACCATCTTGCCTCTAAATCTCTTCTTTGAGCTTCCAGCCACTGGCTCTCTCTCCTTACACAAACTGTGCTTCAAACAGTGCTCAGTTATCTTCCTATACTTAGTCTTCTTCTTCTTCTTCTTTCTTTTTTTTTTTATGGAGTAGCTTCTTTCTGGGCCTTAGAGACTCAGATTTCCCTCTCTGTGTCCTTATCAAAGTATCTTCTCAACAAAGCTGGTTTCTGCCTACAAAAAAATGTTTCTTCTAGACACTTAAGTTCAATTTTTCTACCTTTAGGCATTTGCAAACAAAGATCCCTTGCCTGTTGGAGGCTATATTTGATGTGGGAATCAGCTTTCTTGGCTCCAGGTCTTGATTATGTATGTACAAATCCTTGGACACTTGTCTCCTGGAATTGTGTCCCTCATTTCCCATAAAGCATTTGCAGCAGACTTTTCAGGCTACCTTCCAGGCACCAATATCATTAACGATACCAAAGTTGTGCTGGACCCAGGCCCCTAATTTCATCAGAAACTGATCTACTCAGAAGGCCGGCTTTCTTATTCCATACAAACTCTATTGGAAAAATCTACTTAATTAGAAGGAAAAAATTGGAAAGTGGTTAACATTATGCAAGTACAATTTTCTCAGATGATTAGACACTTTTTCTTTTGAAATGAATAAATAAAAGGGAGAGAGGGGCAGAATCATAATGGTACAGGTTTTACTTTTTAAAATTTGAATAAAATTAGCATAATTTCCCTTTATTAAGCTACAGTACATAGAAAGCACATTATAGACACTGTAGGTGGAAATGTGGGTGGACACATAGGAGGGGAAATGAGAGAGCATTGAAAATACAGCTGAAATAATGAGCATGTAAGATGAAGAATGGCAGAAAGGATCAGGCTGGAGGATGTAAGGATCCCTGCTTTGATCACAGACAAAAGGGATGGTGCACAGAAAATAAGAAGGAACCATTCAGCTGAGCTGGGAGACTGGGGCAGCCTGGACTAATGGAGCTGGGCATAGATAGCAAGAGAACAGGAATGCTTCATCATTGACTCGGGGTTAAAAATTATACCTTATGCTTCAAGGGGAGGAAAGCACAATAATATCATTCATAAAAATATCTAGTTTTATCCACACTAACTCTGATGGGTTAGGGTAAGCTTGTTGGAATATGGATCATTGGGTTTGCTGTTTATTTTGTCCTCCTCAAGTAAGGACAATGCAGCCCTTCTACACACAACCTTCCTGTCTCAATCATAAGGAAATGAAAGCTCAATGACGTTGTGCAAACAGAGTCATTTTAAAAATCTTAGGTCCTTGAGAGGCAGGCAAGTAAATCTCCATATGTGATTTCTATGGAAAGTGCTCTGTTTCTTGATATATAACAGAGAATGAATCAAGAAATTGACAGTATTGAAGCAATTGATTTAAGTTTTCAAAGGATGTTTCCAGATTAGCAGATAAATCTGAATTTGGGATTTCCTAGCCTGACCTGTGCAAGGCATACTATTTAGATGGTACCATAACTTCAGCCACAAATCTGGAAATCCCAGCGAATTATCAGTACAATATTTTCTCTCCCCAAAGCCTAGGCAGTTAGATGGCAAAGTCTCAGCTACAAAATTAGTCCTAGGATGTCATCTTTTCAGCTTGCACTCTCTGCACCTTCCAGGCATGGCTCCACTCAATAACCTCTCTCCCAGCTGGGAATCTCCTTCTCACTCTTGCCCCAGATTTTCCCGTTTCCCACCCCAACCTTCTTTACCTCACCCAAAACTCCCTACTATCTTCTTTTCATCATGGGTGCCCTTGATGGCTATTGAGAGGAGCTTTGATTCATCAGTAAATATGGAACCCAAATTTTCATCAGTGGAAATTGGATCTCTCTTACTCAAGAATGCAAGGAGCATTCTACTCCAGAAACATAATTAATTGGTAGGTCTTCCCTAGAGACTTTCCTACTAGAGAAGATAGACTTTCTGTGTATATTAGGACCAATAGCTCTGTCTAATGCACTCAAAAAAAAGAGAAATTTTCCCTGAAAATAAAGTGAATCCCTCCATCCTGTTAAAAGGTCTACTTCGCATGATGAGTAATCTGTCCTTAGTAACCATCTATCTTAGTCTGTTTGGGCTGCTATAACAAAGTACCTTAAACTGGGGAATTTACAAACAACAGAAATTTATGCTCATAGATCTAGAGACTGGGAAATCTTAGATCAAGGCGCCAGCTGATTCAGTGTCTGGTGATGGCCTGCCCCTCACAGATGGCACACTGTGTGTGTCCTCACATGACAGAATGGGCAAATAGGCTCCTTTAGACCTCTTTTATAAAAACGCTAATCCTATTCACAAGAGATCTTTCCTCATGACCTAATCACCTCCCAAGTCTCCACCTTCTAATACTATTTATTAGGCATTAGGTATCAACATAAAAGCTTGTGGGGATCTAAACATTCAAACTATAGCAACATCTTAGGACTTGCTATACTAAACAGCTGTATACAGATTGGCCCCTCATCAGCCTCTCTGGAGGAGTTCTGGCTATGCTTAAAATAATTTACCTAATACTGTGCTGCTCTCAACCACCTTATCTAATGAAGCACTCCACTTATTCTGTGTATCAATATATTATTTGTTTCCTTCATAGAACTTTTTCTCTTGAAATTATTGTATTTGTCTATTTTCTGTATTTAAGTTTCATTTTAGCTCTGTCAGGGCAGTGACTGTGTTTCTTATGCTTTTTGTGTCATTCCCAATAACTAATTGATTCTGGCATAGTTAATACATAAATACGTGTTGATTGATTTGGTAAGTAACCTAGTATAAGCTAGGTGATCAGGGTTCTGCCACTCATGGATAGCTCTCCAGGAAAACAACTTATCTCTACATGTGGCCCAGAAGCATCATAAGCCACCTGGATTCAGGATGCTGACTGTGCCAAGAGGTTGTCTTGGCTTTGGTCAGGAAATCTGCCCCATCCCACTCAGAGTGGACTAAATCATTGATTCCAGTTCTTCACCCTTCCTATCTTCACCTTTTCTGTGGCCTTTCAGATTTAGTCGTGTCTTGCTTTAGCCAGTGTGACTAGATGTGATGCTGGGTAAATTCTGAGCCTAGGACTTCAGAGGCTTTGCATATTTCTGTCAAGAGTGAGCTGTTTTTAAAAAAGCTGAGCTTCCAGGTAGTTACTTAAGACAATAAACCAAAATGAAAGTAACAGTCAAGCATTTAATCACTTATTGTGATAGTATAAGCAAGAAACTAAACAAGAAGTGCTGGCTCTCGCAGTGTTCCATTTTTGCCTATAAAACAGGATCAGGTGAGGGTCGGATGTATCAGTGCAGATAGTAGGAATTGTCTCACTCCTAAGGGATTACCAAACAAAAGGCTCCTGCCATTTTATGGACCTGGGGTTGGAGATAGGAAGAGAAGTAAAGGTTAAGAGTGGGAAAGTACTAAATACTGAGTTGAAGTGGAGAAAAATGTCTTCAAGTCACCCTGATCAGGTGGTGTCAGCAGAAGTGCTTGAGAGAAGCCTTGGCCAAGGGCCTCCAATAAAGAAGTCTCTGAATGGAGGTGCCTGGCCTAGGAATTTAGAAATGCATACAAGCATGGTGAGCTGGAGGGTCTGAGTCCTTGACTACAACTTCCTTCAAAGATTGCAGTGTATAGCTGATATGGTTTGGCTTTGTGTCCCCACCCAAATCACCATCTCAAGTTGTAATCCAAACATGACAAGGGAGGGACCTGGTGGGAGGTGATTGGATCATGGGGGCAGTTTTCCCCATGCTATTCTCATATAGTGAGGAAGTTCTCATGAGATCTGATGGTTTTAAAGGTGACAGTTTCCCCAGTACACTCTCTCTTTTGCTGCCTTGTGAAGAAGGTACCTGCTTCCCATTCACCTTCCACCATGATGGTAACTTCCTGAGGCCTCTTCAGCCATGGAGAATTGTGAGTCAATTAAACCTCTTTTCTTAATAAATTACCCATTCTCAAGTAGGATCTTTATAGCGGTGTGAGAACAGACTTATACAGAGAATTGGTACCAGGAGTGGGGCACTGCTATAAAGTTAACCTGAAAATGTGGAAGTGACTTTGGAACTGGGTAACAGGCAGAGGTTGCAACAGTTTGGAGGTCTCATAAGAAGACAGGAAGATGTGGGAAAGTCTGGAACTTCCTAGAGACTTGCTGAATGGTTCTGACCAAAATGCTGATAATAATATGGGTGATAAAGTCCAGGCTGAGGTGGTCTCAGATGGAGATGAGGAACTTGATGGGAACTGGAGTAAAGATAACTCTTGCTGTACTTAAATAAAGAGACTGGCAGCATTTTGCTCTTGCCCTGGAGATTTGTGGAACTTTGAAATTGATAGAGATGGTTTAGGGTATCTGGCAGAAGAAATTTATAAGCAGCAAAGCATTCAAGAGGTGACCTGGCTGATTCTGAAAGTGTCCATTCAGACATATTCACAAAGAGATGGTTTGAAACTAGAACTTACGTTTAAAAGGGAAGCAGAGAATAGAAATTTGGAAAATTTGCAGTCCAACCATGTGGTAGAAAAGAAAAACCAGCTTGATGCACAGGGCCCTTCTGCAGCTGCCAGCACTGGCCTCTCTGAACTTCACACACCTCCAGGAGAGGAACCCAGAAAACTGATCACTTCTGACAATTCTAAAAATCCATGCCCCACTTTTTGGTGACTTTCAGGGTAGTGGCCATTGACTTCTCTCAGGAGGAATGGGAATGCCTGGATGCTGCTCAGAGGGACTCGTACAGGGATGTGATATTGGAGAACTACAGCAACCTGATCTCATTGGTGATTTTGAAAAATATAATGTATGGGGGATCCAAGATGGCTGAATAGGAACAGCTCCAGAGTGCAGTTCCCAGCAAGAACAACGCAGATGGTGAGTGATCACTGCATTTCCAAATGAGTTATTACTGCCCACAGACCAGAATATTCCCAGGCTGAAAAGCACCACGAGTTTCCAGCATGGCTGTTTCAGCTGGCACAGTGGATCTCCACACAAAACTCACACAAATCTGGGTGGCCATTTCAACTGGCACCTGGAATGCCTGGGAGAAAGAGCCACCCATTCAACTGAAAAAAAAGGGGGCTGAAACAGGGAGCCTGGTGATCTGGTTTGGTGGGCCCCACACCGACAAAGACCAGCAATCTGAAATGCTCTGGATTGAGAGTTTCGCGGCAAGCGCAGCCGGACCCAGGATGGTCCAGCTCCGTTGGGGGAAGGGTGTTCAGCATTACCAAGGCAGTCCACCACTACCGAGGCACTCTGCCATTACCAAGGCAGTCAGCCATTACCTAGGTAGTCTGCCATTACAGAGGCAATCTGCCATTACTGAGGCAGACCACCATTACCGAGGCAGCTCTAACTATATCTCTAAACAAAACTGCAAGGAAGTTTACACAGCAGCTGGGCAGAGCCCATGGCAGCTTAGCAACGCCTCTGCTGGCAGACTGTGACTAGGCTACCTCCTTGCTGGGCAGGGAAGCTCTGAAAAAAGGTAGCAGCATATCAGGAATTTATAAATAAAGCCCCACCTTCCCAGGACAGAGCACCTGGGAAAAAAGGTGGTTATGAGTTCCGCTGCAGCAGATGTAAACATACTTGCCCAGAAGCTCTGAACAGAACAATGGAGCTCACAGCTCAGCACTTGGTCTCCTATGAGGGGCAGACTGTCTTGTCAAGCAGCTCCCTGACCACCATATATCCAAAGAGTCACCTCATAAAAAGGAGAGCTCAGGCTGACATCTGGTGGGTATCCTTCTGGGAAAAAGATAACAGAAGAAGAAAGTGGCAGCAATCCTTGTTGTTCTACAGCCCCCGGAGGTGATTCCCAGGCAAGCAGGGTCTGGAGTGGACCTCCAGCGGTCCTACAGCAGAGGGGCCTGACTGTTAGAAGGAAAACTAAAAAACAGAAATAAATAACTTCATCATCAACAAAAAGGAAGTCTACTCAGAGACCCCATCAGAAAGTCACCAATTACAAAGACCACAGGTAGATAAATCCACAAAGATGGGAAGAAACCAGCACAGAAAGGATGAAAACGCCTAAAACCAGAATGCCTCTCCTCCTCCACATGATCACAACTCATCACCAGCAAAGGAACAAAGCTGGATGGAGAAGGAGTCTGATGAATTGACAGAAACAGGCTTCAGAAGGTCGATAATGACAAACTTCTCTGAGCTAAAAGAACATGTTCTAACCCAGTGCAAAGAAACTAAGAACCTTGAAAAAAGGTTTGATGAAATGCTAATGATAATAAACACCTTAGAGAAGAATATAAATGACTTAATGGAGCTGAAAAACACAACTTGAGAACTCTGTGAAGCGTACACAAGTTGCAATAGCCGAATTGACCAAGCAGAAGAAAGGATATCAGAGGTTGAAGATCAACTCAATGAAATAAAACAAGAAGGCAAGATGACAGAAAAAAGGGGAAAAAGGAATGAACAAAGTCTCCAAGAAATATGAGACTATGTGAA